>JBBPBX010102072.1:0-12093 GCA_038048925.1 Garcialebias charrua
ATACCATACCATACCATTTTATTTATAAAGCACTTTAAACAGGAACAAGTCCACACCAAAGTGCTGGACAAACAAACACGCAACAGGCAACACAGACAATGAAGTACAACACGAAAAACATAAAAACATTGCAGATCATAAATCAAACGATCCAATACAAATCAGCTGGCATTGAAAGCGATGGAGTAGTAGTGAGTTTTTAACCGGGATTTGAAAACCGAGAGGGAGGGGGCCTGTTTGATGAGCAGCGGTAACTCGTTCCAGAGTCTTGGGCCTGCTACAGAGAACGCCCTGTCACCCCTGCGCTTAAGGCGAGTTTCTGGAACTATTAAGAGTACCTGATCCTCTGACCTCAAAGCACGTGGAGGGACATATGGGTGTATCAGATCCGAGAGATAGGCGGGGGCGAGACTGTTCAGCGATTTGTAGACATACATGAGAATTTTGAATTGGATTCGAAGATGAACCGGTAGCCAGTGAAGGGAGGCCAAGACTGGTGTAATGTGCTCTCTTTTGCGTGTGCTGGTTAAAAATCGGGCAGCTGCGTTCTGAACCAGTTGTAATCGTGCAATGGTGGCTTGACTGACGCCAAACAGAAGTGAATTGCAGTAATCAAGCCTAGATGTAATGAATGCGTGAATCACTGTCTCCAGGTGCTTTTTGGATAATATGGGCTTCAGCTTAGACAGACGCCTCAGCTGGAAAAAACAGGATTTGACGATCATGTTTACATGACTGTTGAGTTTCATGGAAGGATCCATTATCACTCCCAGATTTTTGACTTTTTGTTTTTCGGATAGGGGTAGAGCAGACAGGTCAATGCAGTGGTTTGAGGTTGTGTCATTGGGAAGGAACAATATGGCTTCAGACTTCTTATCATTGAAGCTTAAGAAATTTAAAGCCATCCAGTCCCTGATGTCAGCCAGGCAGTCGAGCAGAGGTTGAATAGAGCCTGTACCATTTTGTCTTAGGGGGAAGTAGATTTGACAGTCATCAGCGTAGAAGTGGAAAGGTATATTGTGTTTCCGGAAAATAGCACCGAGTGGCAGCAGGTATAAGGAGAACAAGAGAGGACCCAGGATGGACCCCTGCGGAACCCCCCATTTAAGAGCCGCCACTGCAGAAGTAAAATCATTGATGGACACACAAAAAGACCTGTCAGAGAGGTAGGATCTGAACCAGTTTAGGGCTGATCCTGAGATGCCCACCCACTGCTCCAACCTAGCAATGAGGATCTCATGGTCGATGGTGTCGAAAGCGGATGTGAGGTCCAATAGGACAAGCAGCACAGAGTCACCAGTATCTGTGGATAGAAAGATGTCGTTAAAAACCTTCAGTAGGGCAGTCTCAGTGCTGTGGAGGGATTTGAAGCCAGACTGGAATAGCTCGGGGATAGCGTGATCCTCCAGGAAGCACTTTAGTTGGGACTCAACTATTTTCTCTAGAAGTTTAGAAACAAATGGGAGTCTGGAGACAGGCCTGAAATTGGATAATACTGACGGGTCGAGGTTTGGTTTTTTCAGGAGGGGTTGAACAGCAGCATGTTTTAATGATTTTGGCACCACACCCGAGGATAGACTGCTATTTACAATTGAAAGAATGGAGGGACCTAGAGTGTGAGCAGTTTGAGCAGAGCGCAAGGTAGCGGCAGGGTGCGTCGGATCCTTTTCCGTGCATGTGGCACGTCCAGAGCAGCGGCTGCTCAAGTTCAACAAATTGAACTTTGACCTACTTTGGCTGCTCGCTGCATAGCAACAACCAATCGGGAGAGACTCTGCTACGACAACGCGGGACAGCAGGTCGTCAAACTGGGCTCGAATGACACGGAAGTACCGCTGAAAGCGATGCTCGTCTGCACGCAGCTCCTGGATTAGATGGTGAGATTCACCAAAATGCAAACGCCTCTGTATTGTGGGATGAATCCAGAATCGGCGTTGTGCACGGCGTCTGCGTGCTGCTGCTTTGTTGATTAAATACAACAAAGCTATTCTTCGGATTACGTTTGCCATTTCAGAGACCGGAAAAAAACAAACCCGACCGGAAAAGGACCAAGACGCTCCTCCCACTGCGCATCTTCAGATGCGTTCGATGTGAACAGACATCTGTTGACAAGCAGCCAACACCGCTCGTCGGGAGCGTTTTTGCTGCTCAAGACGCGTTTGGTGGGAACACGGCATTCGTGTTACACCAATCGCTGTCAACATTTCTAGTTGGCTTAAAACTTTCTGGTGGCTTCAGATTTTCCATGTTACTTTTCATAATGCTCTTCACCAAAGTCTCCTTCTCCTTTGCTGCAGTTTTTCGGTAATTTTTACTATAGACTTTTACTTTTGGGCACTAAGTGTTTCCATGTTTATGTAAAATGGGTTGGGCATTAGAAGACATGTCACAAAAATGAAGTAGGTAAACAAAAGAAGCTTCAAATAAATAAATAAAAATAAAATAAAAGTCTGGCAATACATGAGAATAATGATGTTACCATTACCGTAGCCACATCATTAAAGCACAAGTATCCTCTGATAATCATTATCCATTTCATTAAATTAATGTGTTGCAGATGCTAGTTTTTATGGAGGTATAAATATAGGTTTTACTTTTTGTTGTTTAAATTAAATTAAAACTAGAAAATAGCCTAGAGTACATTAAATGAGGATTAAATACAAACATTGGTCCCTTATCAGTCATGTCACTTGGTGCAACATAAATGCTATGGGAATTGCGCCCCCGCGCAATTACCTGAAGGAATACAATCACGCCTTTATGGCTGGGGCGTCAGCGTCACGCCAGAGACCCAGCCCTCTGGGTATTTAAGGCGCTGACGCCCATCCATCGTTCTCTATTTACCCTTCACCTCACTTAAACCTGAACTTTCTCTTCGCGGGACTTCTCTGTTGCTTCATCGCTCGACCAGAGGTGAGCTTGCTCCCTACACAGGGCGTACAGAGAATTTTTCTGCGTACTGCCGGGCTAGCGAAAGCTAGTCCGGCACATTTTACCTTAACCCCAAATTTTTTTCTTCTCCTCTCTCCGCAGACTGCTTCGCTCGATAGCGCTAAACTGCATCACATTGCTACCTCTGCTAATTCTGTAGCAGGCTAGCCAGTGAAAGCAACGCAACGAAGGAGACGTCTCAAATAAAAAGAAAAAGGATTTGGAAGGACTTGCTCGCCTTATCTCGGACATGCCTCCGGAGAAAGGAAAGCGAAAGACAAAACTTACAAAAAAGGCTGGCAGGACGGCGAGCCCCACCTCGCGCGCCTGCCCCACCGGATGTGGTTTTTCCCTCTCGGCGACGGACACCCATGAGCCCTGTCCTGTCTGCCTGGGAATATTACACGCGAACATGGCACTGGATGTCCCCGAATCATGCCCACACTGCAGCCAGATGCTGGAGGCGGTGAGGAGGCACCATGCGGACTTTGTCGCCAAAGCCATGGGCGCTGCTATGGCGCCAACAGACCCGGACACGACTGAACTTCTCACTCCCATGCCGGAGCTCGAGAACATGTCCCTGGAAGACAGCACCCAGGGCGAATGGGGCTATATCCTGGATGGCTGGCTCCTATCGGGGACTCAACAGTCGACTTCGACACTCGAGGCTTGATGAACGAGGACGAGATCTCAATCTCAACCTCAGGTGAATTTTCTGCAGACGAAGCAGACGCTGAGCACGAGGAACAGGAGGGAGACCTGTCTCACACCCCGGCGCCTGTGCTCCCGGAGACTGACTTTTCCATCCCTGCTCTGTTCGACTTGTGTCACAGAGCAACGGACGCGCTGCAGATCCCATGGCCGGAGCCTCCACCTTGTCAACAGGTCACTAGGTTGGCAGGAAATTATTTTTATTCGAAGTAGCAGGCCGCCACGAGGCAAAGGATGCCCATCTTTCCAGATTTCCTCACAGAGCTGACTCGCAAATGGTCTCAGACCAGAGCTCCCATGCTGCTCCCGCTCTCGCAGTTTCTCAACGTGGATGGGATAGATGAAGCCGGTATAGCCAATGTGCCTCAAATGGAGGACACGCTGGCATCTCATATGGCTTCCAAGTCATCCAGGACAAAACCAACTCTCCCCAGCAAAGCCTGTCGAGCCTCGGCTTCTCTACTCAAGAAATGCTACAGAGCTCAGGGCCTCGCGGCGTGCACCATGAACGCATCCGCCATGATACAAGCGTACCTGGCTGAAAAACTGTAGGAGCTCCAGGTAACGACAGACAAGCAAGCTGCCGCCGATGTACTGGATGAAGCCCGTAGGGCAACAGTTTTTGTGCTCTGCATGATGGGGACAGCAGCTGATGCACAAGGCCTAGGAATGGCAGAGGTGGTCATCGTACAACGCCATCTGTGGATGACCCTAACTGACCTCCCGGAGGGACAAAAAATTCCTTTTCTCCACCATTCGATAGAACCGACGGGACTGTTTGGAAAAGCTCTGGATCGAATTCAAACCAGGTTGGACCAGAGGCGCAAACAAGCTGAGGATCTCCGGGTAGGTATCCCCAGAAGAGCCTTCACCCCCCTAGGGAGTCAGCTGTGAGCAGAGCCACGCAGCCCTGATACCACTCAGCCACACGTGCCCACCACAAAATTGGCAGGCATACGAGGCCGAGCACCGGCAGAGACCACGGCCTACCTCGGACCGAACACGCCTGGAGTAAAAACAGATTTGTTCCCCACCAGGCGGTCCAACACAGAGCCTCCTCAACGAATCGGAACACCAGACAGAAGCATGCCTGATGAACCAGGCCCGCCTCTTGACTTTACACGATCACCCGCCCACGTGGTACGGGAAATGATCTTTTCACGTCCAGACTTTGTTTGTAGCACGGTACAAAAAGCTGGTGACTTTGTTTCATACACGAATTGTGTCTTCTCTGCTGTGAGTGACATAAAGTCAAATATGTCGTTACACGTAAGCACGGATAAAGCTAAAAAAAAAACAAAAAAACAGCCCCTCTCTGTTTCTTGACTAAAAAAAACAAAACAACAACAACAACAAACACATAAACATCAGTAGCACGGCCCCCTCTATTCTTCCAGCTGATATAAAGGGCGAGGGCCATCATTCCCCCCTCCCTCGCGGCTCACGGGGTGTTAGCCTAATCAATAAACCCCAGTAGGGTGCCTCGGGTCTGTCTGCAACAGACAGGCCCAGAGGCGCCTGCAAGCAGGTACATCAGTCCTCACGGAGACAGGTGAGGCGGGTCACGTGTTCCACCCCCGCTCCGTTGTAAACCACGGGACTGGTAATACACAAATCAAACAAACCGGTGACACATCCACACTCCAGGAGTGCGCGCCGACAGAATCTGATAACCCACCTTCCTGGCCACCTATTCAATACCATACCATACCATACCATTTTATTTCTAAAGCACTTTCAACAGGAACAAGTCCACACCAAAGTGCTGGATTCACACCATTCAATGGATGTCCGTAAGTGATGGGGGGGGGGGGGTCACGGCAGAAATCCGCAGGCCAACACCAGTATTGCACGTTCACAAAGACAGTTGTGATGAAACTGCAGCATGTGTAAACACTTAGTGCAGAACAGAAATGGCACCAGGGCTAAATCAGACTCCTATTCACTTTAATCGAAGAGGACTGAACTTTCTGTCACCAACCAATCTAAAGTCTGCTCAACACAAAGGACCATCTCGAACAGCTCCACATCCTCATGCTGAAGCTGTCCCCTTATCCTCAGTGGGCGACATGCCATGCTCAAGCAGTGATCCTGTAGCGTGTGACTGCGCTCGCTGTACTGACTCAGCTCTGCTCTTGAACGACACCCCCCCATCGGGTGAAACACAGCTCCCCGGGGGTTCGTCAGGTTCCAGGGCTCTCATGAAGCCGGAGACCAGTAAACTAGACCCAACCATGAAATGTGCTGGAGTCAGGAGATCTGCTCGTATACAAAACTTGCAACCCCTCCAAACCATGACTTCCAACAAAAGAGGGAAAACAGACATTCTGTTCCGCTTTTGTCTAAAGATGATAGCAGATTGCCTCTGCCTCCAAACACTCTCGATCAGAGTAGTATGGCGGTACATCTGCAGGAAGGCCCTCTCCCTAACGTGGTTGGCTTTCAAGGGACCGCACATATCAGGGCCCTTGAGGGAGAGCTGGTTCCACCACCTGCTCCTCTCCAGGGACCCTCCACATCACCAGAAAGAACAGTCTCGCCACTTAGGCTGAGAACTGTGGCTAATTTTAGCTTGGTGGCGGAGAGAAACAAACTGATGGCCTCAGGCCTGCCCGAGAACGTGGTAAATACCATTCAAAACGCTCAAGCTATGTCAACACAGTCTCTCTACACTCGGAAATGGCATATTTTTGAAGCTTGGTGCACGGAAAGAAATAGTATTTCTTATTCATGTGACTTGGCCCGGTTCCTCACCTTTCTTCAGGACATGTTGGAGAAAGGTTGTTCTTTCTCAACCATTAAGGTGTTTTTATCAGCTATTTCAGCTTGTCACGAGGGTTGGGGGAGCAGGACGCCTGGCGCGCACCCGCTCATAATAAGATTTATGAAGGGCGTGCTAAGGAAGAGACTCCCTAGCAGGATCTTGACCCCTGGATGGGATCTTACTCTGGTCTTGGGAGCTCTCTGTGATCCCCCATTCGAACCACTGAGCGACATTAAGATAGATTTATTATCTTATAAGACCGCTCTACTCCTGGCTCTTTGCTCTGCGAAACGTGTGGGTGACCTCCATGCTTTGTCCGTACATCCAATGTGTACCAGGTTTGCCCATGATGGGTCAAAGGTCACCCTAAGGCCTAATCCTGCATATATCCCCAAGGTCTTGACTTTGAACCCCAGAAGTCTCGACTTTGATCTCTCTTCTTTTCCACCTGCTCCTGTCCTCACTCAGGAACAGAAAAGGCTGTAGGCTCTCTGCCCTGTGAGAGCTTTAAGCGCTTACATGTAGAGAACAGCTCAATGGAGAAAAACAAATCAACTGTTTGTGTGATTTGTTGCACCAGCTACAGGAAAGGCCCTATCAAGCAGCACCTCTCACACTGGGTGACTGAGGCCATAAAAAGGGCGTACAGTAGCAAAGGTCAACAGGTGCCCTCTGGAGTGTGTGCTCACTCCACTCGGGGCTTGGCCACCTCGTGGTCACTGTTCAAGGGTGTACCAGTTGCAGACATCTGTGCTGCTGCAAACTGGAGCTCAATGAACACGTTTGCAAAGCATTACAGTTTGGATGTTACTGCGTGTGATGTCACTCAGGCTGTCCTTTCTAACACTCAGTAGAAAGCAGCCTTGGGATGCCTGCTGAATAAAGGCGGACGTTCACACTAGCATGCATTTTACTGAGCATTTCAAGGGCGTGATTGAATTACGTTCCCATAGCATTTATGTTACACCGAGTGACATGACTGATAAGGGAACTGAAAGTTATGCACCATTACTCATGTTCCCTGAAGGAAGGGAACGAGGTGCAACATACCTGGCCCTTTCAATGCTGAAAGCTCGGTGAAGTGCATTTTGGAGAACGATGGGTGGGCGTCAGCGCCTTAAATACCCAGATGGCGGGGTCTCTGGCGTGACGCTGACGCCCCTGTCGTAAAGGCGTGATTGTATTCCTTCAGGTAATCGCGCGGGGGTGCAATTCCCATAGCATTTATGTTGCAGCTTGTTCCCTTCATTCAGGGAACATGAGTTATGGTGCATAACTTTTAATTCAGTATTTCTGACAAGGCTTAAGGTAATTGCATTCATGCTCTGTAATTAGAAGTCTTTTTCATTAACCCATAAATTTAGTAAGTCTTTAAAACGTTTTATAATGCAGATGTGAAAATGAATCTAAAAAAAAAGACACAAAAAGAGGCAGTTTAATGAATAAGTTGCATTTTGCTCTGATTTTCAATTAATATGTTGTACAGAAATGTATTTTCAATGATCTACAGGTAGTAAAAATAATATTACCATTAGTTGTCAATTTAATAATAGTTAACAGAAAAAAACTCCAAAAATGATGATGGTATTTAATAAAAATGCTATCCAGAGGAAATAAAATGTAAAGATGTAATTTAAGGAGAGAGCAAGAGAAGACTCTAATAGGTATGCCCTATTGCTTTTATTTATTTTAAGGGTAATGATTGTTGTAGTGTGAATCTAACTTTCTTTAAAGCAGGTTAGGCAATGCTACCAAATAGTCTGTTAAAAGCAAGGCTAGGCCCTTTGTTTACACCATTTAAGAAATAATCTATAAACTTTTTGTTATTTTTAGTGGCCTCACTACAGCTTATTGTGTGGTACATGAGGGGATAGTTTGAGTGTATTCAGGTTATTAAACATACTGGTTCTAGTTTTCTGAGAATCCATCCATCCACCCATTATATTTACCTGCTTCTTCCTTTTCAGATCATAGGGGGTCACTGGTGTCCATATACAGCTATCACTGTGTGAGAGGCAGGGTACAACCTGGAGAGATCTCCAGTCCATCACAGAGACACATAGAGACAAACTACAAACAATCATTCACTTTATCACTCACACCTAGGGACAATTTAGAGTTAACATTCAGCCTAACAGGTATGTTTTTGGTTTGTGTGAGGAAACCGGAGTTCCCAGATAAAACCTGCGCATGCACGGAGAGAACATACAAACTCCACCCAGAAATATCCTGGGCCAGGATTTAAACCGGCAGCCTTCTTACTGAGAGGGAGCACCTCTACCAACTGAGCCACTGTGCCTCTGTTTGCTGAGAATCATTCAAGTTAATTAAATGTGATTCAGGTCAAACAGGAATTTTTTAAACCTAAAATTAGACATCACGGATACTGGAAAAATGCATGAATTATGTAAAAAGAATGCTAAAAAGCCCCTTAATGAACTGTATTGTGGTTAACTGTTGAAACTGAAAGACCAACACTGATGCATTTGATCAACTTCCAATTTTGGTAATATTATTCTCATTGTTTGCCTTTAGCCAAGCAAATCCCTATGAGTTCACATATCTCTTTTTTAAAGGAGGCCTGGGCCTGAGGGCGGTCTAAACATGGATATTTTGATCAGTGGGAGAAAACCAAAATACCTGAAGAAAACCCACACTCAACACAGAACCTTAACCCTCGGCACTGGCTCCCCTCAGGGCTGTGTTGAGCCTCGTCCTGTTCACTCTGCTCACATATGACATGACTGTGCACATACCCATCCAGGCTGTCATATTGAAAAGTTTGCAGATGATACAGTGGTGGTGGGATGCATCACAAACAACGATGAGTTTGGCTACAGACAGGAGGTGGAATATCTAGAGAGCTGGTGCATGAAGAACAACCTTCATCAATGTGAAGAAGATGAAAGAGATGGTAGTGGATTTCAGATGGAGCAAAAACACCTACACCCACCTCCAACCTGAACACAGGAGGATCTGCAGTGGAAGTGGTCTTTAGCTACAAGTACTTGGGTGTACACCTGAATGACAACCTCAGCTGGGGCAACAACACTACCAGTCGGATCAATAAAGCTCATCAGAGACTCTACTTCTTCAGGCGGCTGAGGCGAGCTGGACTAGGAAGCTCAGTTCTCACCTCCTGCGACAGATGTGCAGTGGAGAGCATTTGCAGAGAGTGGTGAAGGCTGCACAGAAGTCTGTTGGAATCGTCCTCCCCAGCATTACAGGCATCTCAAGCTTCAAGTTTCAAGGTTATTGATTGTCATTTGCATCATGTGTGCTACACGAGTGGGAACAAAATTTTGTACACAGGGTCCCAGTTACATCCAACAACCGATGTTGTTACATCAAACAACATCTACAGCTCTAGATGCAGGAATAGGGCCACCTGCATCATGAAGGACCCCACTCGCCCAGCACACACTCTTTTTCTCCCGCACCCCTCAGGCAGGGGGGTTGTGGAGCATTAAATGTAGAACCACTAGACTGAGGAACAGCTTCTACCTTGAAGCTGATAGACTCATAAATCCATAACCAGGATAATCGCTTCAGTATAAGGAACATAAAGAAAAATCACTGTAATGCCACTTTAATTGGTGATGTGACTTATCTCTGTTGCTGATTATCTATGATGCTAATCTCTTGCCTTATAGCTGCTGTATTCATACCCATCTGCTCACTACATACGTATGTTTGGGCTGCTGTGAAATATACCATGTTATTTTACATTATTAGTGTTTAGTGTATATCTTAGATCCCACATATTCTAGTGTAAAGTGCTTTGAGTATCTTGATAAGAAAGAAAGGTCCTATATAAGTACAGTACTGTCCATTTACCATTTGTATATTATTTATTTTTATGCTTTATATTTTTGCTATTTTTGGGTGTAACTGGGACTGTGAGTACATCATTTCATTCCACCTCATGTACCGTGATGCGAATGACAATAAAGACACTTGAACTTGAACATGCAAACCCCACATGGAAAGGCCCCAGGCCCAAACCGGGAATCATACCAAAGACCTTCTTTCTGTCAGTCAATAGTGCTAACCACTAATCCATTGTGCTGCTAGACAACTCTATATACTTTAGATGGCCTTTTAAAATGAAAATTAAAAAAATTACTTTTATAATGTGTTTGGGCCAAAGTTCACATATTTTAAATTTTGGTTATGTAAAAAGTACAATTACCGTAGCATTTTCTGTTTGTATTACGGATTACGGATCCTGGATATCATCAAAACAGCCATTAATCCTAACATGTATAAAAAATAAATAAATAAATCCCCATTTTAGTAAAATCAGTGGCCCTCATGCATGAACCGTTCGTACGCACAGATTTGTTCTTAAACTGTGCGTACGAGTGATTTAGGATCATTTGTGGCATCCAACAATGTTTTCGTATCCTAAGATTTTTTTCAGATACGAACAAAATTTACGTGTGGTCCAGAGCTGTCGTATATTTAACCCTCCTGTTATGTTACGGGTCAAATTGACCCGTTTTAAAGTTTACATTTTTTTTAAAAATAGTTAAAAATATTTTTTCTGCATGAAACTTTTTCTATTTGTCTTAATAGTTCCAATCAACATATAAATTGAAAATGATTCACTTTACACATTTGTACCACTCTCTGCGTCTACTTGTTACATCGATACTGTTCGGGTCAATTTGACCCGGCAGTCAAAATGAATGGTAAAAAGGGGAAAAACATTTCCAATTCTATTTGTTTCCTTGAAACTATGAGACATATTTCACTACACACACACACACACGCGCACACACACACACACACACGCACGCACGCACACACGCACGCACGCACGCACGCACACACACGCACGCGCACACACACACACACACACACACACACATACACACACACACACACGCACGCACACACACACACACGCACACACACACGCACACACACACACACACACACACGCACACACACACATACACACACACATGCACACATGCATGCACATAAACCCACTTTCTCACTATTCTCTTTACTTCACAAGGAAACTGTGAGAAAGCAGGTGTTTATACAACTTTTGACGGGAACCTTTTCTGTTCCCGTGGGAAAACTCCACCCACACAAATCTTCATGACTCATTTGTCTTGATTTTAATGAGCGGGTCAATTTGACCCAGAACAGTAAATGTGTTTCAAGTTCAATTATAAAGATCACCCTTTGAAAAAAATAAAATAAAATGTAACATAATTTTTTTTACAAAAATCAATTTCAAGGATAATTATTGTTTTTTTGTGTGTAGGTTTTTTCAGCAAACATAAAAAATGTAAATCACATTGTTTATGTCCAAATGAGTTAGTCGTCATTATCCTTTATTTATGAGAAATAAAAAAAACATCATTGCACAAATATTGACTGACATGGTTAGTATTGGAGTTAATAATCAGATACAAAAAGGTTTTGGAGGATTTTTTGGGTTTCTGACACTATTACATGATTAAACACTCCCCGGGTCAAATTGACCCACGAACATTATTGCTGTACCTCAGAAACGAACATAACAGGAGGGTTAAGGAGCAGTCGGTCTGCTGTCATCCAGACGGATTTTCTTCACTAATAACTCATATTTCGTTATTTAGAAAATATTCTGAGTTTAAAACAAATTAAATGCAACGACACAAATTGGTTAAATTAAAATAAAGCGGCTT
>JBBPBX010102073.1:0-12093 GCA_038048925.1 Garcialebias charrua
TCGCGTGGACATCGGGGGCAGTTCCCTTGGATTGGCAGACTGGGGTGGTGGTTCCCCTATTCAAAAAGGGGGACCGTAGGGTGTGTTCCAACTATAGGGGGATCACACTCTTAAGCCTCCCTGGTAAGGTCTATTCAGGGGTTCTGGAGAGGAGGGTCCGTCGGATAGTCGAACCTCGGATTCAGGAGGAGCAGTGTGGTTTTCGTCCTGGTCGTGGAACACTGGACCAGCTCTACACCCTCAGCAGGGTCCTGGAGGGTGCGTGGGAGTTTGCCCAACCAGTTTACATGTGCTTTGTGGACTTGGAGAAGGCATTCGACCGCGTCCCTCGGGGGGTTCTGTGGGGGTACTCCGGGAGTATGGGGTACCAGGCCCTTTGATATGGGCTGTTAGGTCCCTGTACGACCGGTGTCAGAGCTTGGTCCGCATCGCTGGCAGTAAGTCAGGCTCGTTTCCGGTGAGAGTTGGACTCCGCCAAGGTTGCCCTTTGTCACCGATTCTGTTCATAACTTTTATGGACAGAATTTCTAGGCGCAGCCAAGGTGTTGAGAGGATCCGTTTTGGTGGCCTTAGAATCGCTTCTCTGTTTTTTGCAGATGATGTGGTCCTATTGGCTTCATCAGATCGTGATCTACAGCTTTCGCTGGAGCGGTTTGCAGCTGAATGTGATGCGGCCGGGATGAGGATCAGTTCCTCCAAATCCGAGGCCATGGTCTTGAGCCGGAAAAGGGTAGCATGCCTTCTCCGGGTCGGGGAGGAGGTCCTGCCCCAAGTGGAGGAGTTTAAGTATCTCGGGGTCTTGTTCACGAATGAGGGAAAACTGGAGCGTGAGATCGATAGGCGGATAGGTGCAGCGTCCGCAGTGAAGCGGGTGCTGTACCGGTCTGTCGTGGTGAAGAGAGAGCTGAGTCAAAAGGCAAAGCTCTCAATTTACCGATCGATCTACGTTCCCACCCTCATCTATGGTCATGAGCTTTGGGTTATGACCGAAAGAACAAGATCTCGGATACAAGCGGCTGAAATGAGTTTTCTCCGCAGGGTGTCTGGACTCTCCCTTAGAGATAGGGTGAGAAGCTCAGTCATCCGGGAGGGACTCGGAGTAGAGCCGCTGCTTCTCCACATCGAGAGGAGCCAGTTGAGGTGGCTCGGGCATCTGGTTAGGATGCCTCCTGGACGCCTCCCTGGTGAGGTGTTCCGGGCATGTCCCACCGGGAGGAGGCCCAGAGGAAGACCCAGGACGCGCTGGAGGGACTATGTTTCTCGGCTGGCCTGGGAACGCCTTGGGATTCCCCCAGAGGAGCTGCTCCAAGTGGCTGGGGAGAGGGAAGTCTGGGCCTCCCTACTTAGGCTGCTACCCCCGCGACCCGACCCCGGATAAGCGGAAGAAAATGGATGGATGGATGGAAATTTTATGCACGTGTCGATTAAACAAGAGCAGTTTTATTTGTTTTCAACACAAAATCAATAGAAAATTTACAAAAATGGAACAACAAAACCGTGTACCATACATAAAAAGGTAGAATAGAACAGTCTAAATAAAAGGCCTAAATGCACATTGCACAGTTATAATCGTCTTCTGTTTGCGTGGTCATCACACAGCCTTGGTGGTACCACCGGTTGCAGCAGTCACAGGCTATCTGTAATTGATAAAATACAAATGCTTATATTACAACATTAAGAAAGATGCATGGAGGTCAAACACATTTGCATTACCCAAATATAAATAAAACAAAATTCAGTAATACTTCATAGCCAGTGCTTACATATGTGAAATTACTTTAAACTACACTGGATTATATGTTAATTATTTTTTTTAAAGATTTGGATTTGTTATCAAAAGTACTTAGCAACCTTTGTTTAAAGATGTCATACAATTTCATTGAAATCAAATTTCACAAACCCAGGAAGTACCTGGGTTTGGGTACGGGCTCCCCCATGTAGGGGGTATAGAGTGTGCATCGGGATTATGAATGGGACGTGTCGTTATTGTTTGTCTTTGTATGAGTGAGGATAAAGCCTGGACTACACCTCAGCGTACATGAAGTACGCCACTGTACGTGCGCATTTTGTGCGCATGTTTTCGCTGCTATAGCTCGGCTTTTATCAGCTTTCAAACGCTCGCGTTCTCGCTCCAGATCCTTGTTGTAATATGAGCAGCTGCGCGCGGAGGGGACTTGAACTGAGCTCGCTGATTGGTCACTTGCTGACACGCCTACTGAAATGATTGACAGCTTTCAGTCAGCTCAGTGAAACCTCGAGAATGCATCATGAGCAGCTCGCTGAAGACTTCTGCGGTGTTCTGATGCGGTGTTTCTACTATATATGTTATAAAAAGTTATCTCAGAAATAAAAATAATAACAGGGAGCGCTTTTCCTGCAGCACACAGTCCACCAGGGAATATTTAAAACATCGCGCACCCAGGTAGGACCTGAATTCATTCATTTCAGTCATCGAGTGAACGGAGGAAGAAGCGGTTACTTGACTTTAGGCAAAAAAACAAAAGAAAAGGCCCGATCAGCGATAAAGAAGGGGAATTTATTTCATTTGTGTAACATACAAAACAGTCCGGCGCCGGGGAAGTTTATGGTCAGACACCGCGCAAGCGTCCGCGGTCGTAAAAAAAAAGCTTTGCGCGTACATGCCCTGAGGGGCTACGCGGGGCTACGCTTTTGCCTTGACGTACGTACGTGGCGTATAGGCGTACTCCATGTACGCTCAGGTATATTTCGCCCTTAAGGGTGGGTCTGAGTGAGTGTGTCTGTGTATGAATGTCTAATTGTCAGGCTGGGATTTGGACTGCCCCCTCTCTGTTACATCTAAAGGCTGGGGCAGAGCTCCGCGCTCGAGCGAGCGCGGCGCCCCGCTGTGTGAGCGCCGTGCGTGCGCCGCTGCACAAGCCCTTTGAACGTTCGCGCGAATGCGCCAAGCTCTTTTTTTACGACCGCGCACGCTTGCGCGGTGTCTCACAATAAACTGCCCTGGTGGCGGACTGTTTTGTATGTGTAATGGGCATGACCGGGTCCACTTTGATACACCTTTGTACTTTTGAACTGTTCCAGAGATGACCTTTACTGACCTCTCAGTAAAGCAAGACACTTACTACAAATTATTCCATTAGTTATAATCTGAGAATATAGTCACCAAAAGAGACTATTTCTATCTTTGATTTTATTCTAATGTAATCAAAAGAATAACTTTTGTCATTTTCATGATGTGTGCTTTTAAGCTGCTGTTATTCTGTTAATATGTAGTATTACTGTATTACTTGACCATATAATGGTGTCATAGTTGAATTTTATGTCAAACTGTGCTTTTCAGATTTGTTTTAGAAGTGTTAAGACGCTAATCCAAGTGTTTTTCCTCTTGGAGTCTATGAGTCTGTCTTTTCCTAAACATTTCTCTCTGCTGCTAGTTGTGGCCTTGTACTCTGATAACAATAAGTGAACTCCCCGACCGGTCCTGTCGGACCAATGGGGAAAAAACAAGTCGCTCTCCTCTCAGAGCCGGTACTAAGTTCTAAGTTTGCTGAAACGTCAGAGTTTCTGGGAACTTCAAAGAGATGTGAACCTTTCCCAAAGAGCTGGGGTACGTTTGGTCAAGAGCTAACGACCTTCGTCTTCAGCTAAGGACTGATAACCTGCTGTTATGAGTCCACGTCGAATGAGCGTAAGCTCAAAACTTTGTTATTCCTTCCTGGAATAAGTTATCTTGAGCCAAAAAACCACGACTGCCACGGCTTCTGCCGACGAAAGCGAGTATCACCGACACCGACAAGGTAAACACGTGTGGAGTCCAGCTTGGACTTGCGGGACCGACGACTCGTCAGTCCAAGGCTGATCACAGCTCTTTACCAGAACCGAGGCGGACGTCTTAAGGTAAAGGAGCCGCTGTTTGCTTGCTGGAGGTGTGATGATATCTTAGCTGGACGCGTATGGAAGAGTGTCATCTGGTTTCATAAATGCAAGATAAACTTCCTCTCTTAACCTCCCAATTCTTCTCCATCTTCCTCCTATCTTTTTCCCTCAATTCTAAGCTGGAAACTATTTTAAGCTAAAGAGCCCACAGACTAAATATGTTTAACATCCAGTACTGTATTGAAGTATGTTGTGTTGAATTTAAGTGTGCTGACGTATTAAATTGAAAGAAAGTGAAATCATGTCAATCAAGGGTAATGGTGTTAATTTAGTGATTTATCTTAAAGACCGTGTAAAGTGAAATTAAATTTGTGTTTTTATTTTGTCACACGGCATAAATATGTGTTATTAATCACCCATATAAATCTGACTGATTAAAAACATTGATTTCCTTATAAAATTAAGTCTCAAAAATCATGAAAAAACATGATTTTGCCTTGCTCTAGAACGCTGGGGGCGTGTCGCACGTGGGCGTGATTTCAGCGCTGTACTGCGCCATGTCCAGCCCCCTTCAGAGCTGAGCTGTGTGGGGAGGCATACGGGGGAAGCAGAGATCCACCTGCTCTGTTTTTATCTGAGTTCTGGCTTCCAGCAGCTCCTTTTTCCAAGAGTTACGCTGTTTTTAGTGCACTAACAACTCTGGTTATGTTTTTAAAGTTGAGGACACATAACTCCGCTGTTATAATCAGCGCTATTTTAGAAGATGAGCGGACTCGCGGTCCGAACCGGTCACATCGCATGCGGGGTCTGATCGCCACACACACACACACACGCGCGCGCGCGCGACCCGGTCACATCGCATGCGGGGTCTGATCGCCTCTCACTCACACACACACACGCGCGCGCGCGACCCGGTCACATGCATGCGGGGTCTGATCGCCTCTCACTCACACACACACACACACACGCGCGCGCGACCCGGTCACATGCATGCGGGGTCTGATCGCCACACACACGCGCGCGCGGGGGGGGGGGGGCGGAGGTGCGCGGAGGTGCAGGTGGCATGTGGTCGCTCCAGCAGCACGCCAGTACTGGAGGGAGACGGTCGGTAGCGAGTGAACGGCTCCACCGAAGAACGCATTTATAACGGCTGGAGCTGCAGGGGGTGGGGCTTGTGACCGCGTGACGAAACGCGGTCACATTTAAACCACGCCTAAAAAATCCTGAAAGAGAAATGTGTTTATACACAGTTTGATCTATAACTCCAAAATTAATTGAGCTACAATTTTGAGACTTTTTACTCATTTACAAGATTACAATTACGACATTTATGTTTATTGAAGAAAATGTTGAAATTCACTTTACACGGTCTTTAAATAAATGGTAGTGTCGCCTGGCATACCAACTAGGTTAACGTCTCTGTCACTTAATGGCTTTGTTTATTTATCCATCATAAAGATCACAGAAATATTGGGTAAACTGAAAAAGAAAAGAATCCGTGAAATTACTATTCAATCTGAATAAGTAAATTAATTAAGGATAAAGAGGTCAGCTTAATACTGACCCCTGTTAAAATCCTTTAGTTACATCTGGGTGGCACTATATGTGTTTAAAGACACAATATATGGTCTCCCTCATGTTTCCTTCATCTGGTGGCCGTACGAGTTTTTCTGAAAGTTTATTGATAAATCTGTGATCTCTCATGAACTTGAAACGTTATGTTGGCATGATTGTTCCAATTTTTGGACTCTGAAGGTGATAATTTTTGGCTGGGGTGTTCAAGACAGGCAGATTCTGCATGTTTTTATCATTTGAAGCTGAGAGATTGTTATTGTTCAACTCCTTAACACGCTGTGGGAAGCTTTAGGTGAAGTTTTGCCAGCCCGTGGTCTGTGGGGGGGTTCTGGTTCCGTTCGGCCCAGTTCACGCACAGACTCCGGTACAAAGCTTTGTTGACCGCCGAGTCAAACTGCCTGAAAAGCTGTTAACATCTGCGAGATTGCTGTGTGTGGTATTTTTACATATTAGAGCAGGTCGAAAAAGCATATTACTGTTAGAACGTTGTCGGCTGGGTTCTGTCAGACCCGTTTCCTGCTCCATTAAAAAGTGGACCGGAACCGACCTTAAGTGGCTCCGAGCGAGTCCGTGTTTGTTCTGCAGCTGCAGTGCTCTGCTACACAGCGTAGCTAAGTCGTGCCTGTTTTAATTGTGATTGCCACGTTTCAGAATTTTGGGAAGTTAATTTGAAGCGTTTGAGTTGTTTTAAGGGTCTGTAAAGTTGCTTTCTGTTGTGCTAAGGTAAAGTTAAAGGCGACGTGTCCGACACGTCACGTTTGTTTATGAGCTGAGCTGTGATTGGATAAACGAGAGCTGTGAGCTGTCAATCACTCGTGGCGAGCGCTGATTCGCTGTAGTGGGAACGCACGCCGTTGCGACCAACCCACTTTGTCGTCATTTCCGGCACTGCCGTGGTCGAAGGTAAGAAAACTTCATTCACCATGAACGCTTGGGAATGAACTACAAACGCTGTGATTGATTGGTTGACGTCACGTATCTGTTTAGCGAGCTCCGCCTCGCTCAACGGAAGCTGGTGACGCGCTGCGTCGACCCGCCTACTTGTGTCGTCATTTCCAGGTGCACTTCGGGTGACAAGCAGTTCACACACTCACAGGACAAACGGAGATTTCACTGAGAGTTTAAACACTCATTTAAAGCCATCTAAACTGTCTAACAACATAGATTTGTCTCTGACAAGAACGTGGTTCGAGCGTTTATCACTGACACACTAGAAACTAATTCTGAAAAGGTTGTTTTTAGTTTAAATACTGAATAAACAAAATCAGTCTCTTCGTGATAACATTAAGTCTCGAAGCTGCCCCCTGTTGGTTAAAAGACGTTGACAGATGAGTTTTCTCAAAAACATCATAAAAAAGTCAGCATTTTTATGGTGAATTACCAGCTTTTAATTTTGTTCTGTACACAAACAATAGCTCCTGTTTATTTTAAATAAAATATTTAGAATAACAGAGGTACAGACAAACATTTTTGCTTATTTTAAATACAAAAGAATTTAAAATAACAAACAAAAGTACAGTTTTCACTCCAGATAACTGAAATTTTTTTCCTTTCTCTTCCTTTTCTCTGACACATCATCTTCCACAGTTATCCTGTGTACATTTAAACTTTCCTGTTTATTTCAAATAGTGAAAAGTTTAGAATAACGAATACAGAGCATCTTTTATTTTGATTTTCACTGAAATTCCAGATAAAAGATGGCAGGCGCAGAGGGTGAGACCCCTAACACCACTGATACGGGGCAGCCTGTGCCAACTGAAGGCCACGACCCGACCAAAGCAGATTGGATCGAACGTGCCTTATTTTCACTCACAGGGTCCATCATAAACTATCATGAAGAGACACAGTTGATGGAGGAAACAGATGTGGACAGAGCATTAAGAATTGTAACAGCTGGAACCACAACGGCTGAAAAGAAAGCAGACAGAGATAAACGTTTGGCTAAATTAAGCCTTCTGTTAAAGGCCAAGCTAGACTTTGAAACTGCTGCACGCCGGGCTGTCTCTACATCATGTTTAACAGCACAAATGGAGGTTGCCACTTTACAGCAGGAGGTAAAGAGTTTAACACAGTCGAGTATGGGCAGCGCTGAACAAGCGCGTAGTCTCTACGAAGAATGCACAGTGTTAAAAAGGGATTTTGACCAATCACAAGGTGAGTTGGAAAAATGTGTGGTGGAGAGGGATAAGTATTACCATCAATACAAGTCGCTTCAGGCGGATTGTGAGGAGGCACGGGACGCGCTGGACAAATGCACGGACACCCTGGAATCATTATCACTACGGTACACAAGGCTGCAAGATGATTATAGAAAATCACAAGAACAGCACATGATGTTACAACGTGAAAATGATGGGTTAAGAGTCCAACTGAACAGTTGTAGAATAGAGCGTGCATCAGCAATGAACAAACTCTTTGACGAAGAGAGAAAATGTTTGGATCTCATGAGTAAACACCTTGAGAATCCACCGCCTCCGCCGCCCCCTCCCATACCTGATGACCCACTCCCTCCTCCACCGCCCCCGCCCATGCCCGATCCACCACCCCCACCTCCACCTCAACAGACATTTGCTGGGACAACCCAATGGCAGGTACCTACGTACCCCATGTCTACAGGTGTACCTGGTGCGCAGACGGGTGGGTATATCACTATTAATGGCTCTCAATTCGCTGTCCCAATAGAACGACTCCATAAAATTTCCCAGTTCGTTCAACGTTTTGAGCCAGGGCAATATGGTTCGACTGAAACCGATACCTATCTGAAAGACATTGAGTTTAAACTGGCATGCTATCCGAACGCTACGGTTGACGATAAAATCAGTTTGATCAAACTCACCACAAACAGGAAAGTGCAGCACTTCATTGCGCGTCAACCAGTCGCAATTTTGAAGGATTACAAACTTTTCTGCGAAACTCTACTGCAAGAATATGCTCCTCGCATGGGAGACGTTGGCTACCAAGCCGCATTGAAAATCACTCAGGGGCAGAATGAACATCCAATCCCATATTATGACAGACTTTTCGAAGCCTTTTTTGGTGATCGGAATGAGCCAGGGATGGAGGATGAACGTGATTTTAAGTTTCTTTTTATGAACAATCTATATTCAGAGATTGGTTCAACGGCCAACCTCATGGCCGACTACAGAGAAAAAACCATGCGTGAATTAAAGGAGTGCGCTATACGTGTTTTTGAAACATACAAGCGACACAAGAAACCCGTTGAAGTGTATCCAGGTGAAAAGGTCAAATACCAAACGCTAGACCTTGAAGGAGCAAGAGCGCCAGCTCACTCTTTTAAGGAAGGCGAGATTAAACAAAATTTCCAACCTGACAGACCGCAAAATGAAGGTGTCCGCTGGAACAAAGACCAAAAGGGGTCCAGAGACCCTAAGTGGTACAGGCCGCATCAAGAGGAAGAACCCCATCATCAAAAAAGGGGGGCATTCCAAAAGAAAAAGAAATATGGGTCCCAAGGAGACTCATATGAAAGAGGGTGGTCCCAGAGGGGACCCCCGAGCAATGCGCCAGCTCCTGCACCTCAAACTGAACAGTCTGGGGCGAGGAAAAACCCACAGAAGTTCCAGAAAAAAGGCCCTAAACCTCTGTCCTCAGAAGAGATGGAGAACATACGTCGGTTGTTAGAAAGTTTGAAAAAAACAAACAAGGAAAACAAACCTGGAGTAATGTGTAGCACTATCATTGATAGTGACTCAGAACACACAAATAACAGCAATGCCACAATTGCTGACAGTCACCAAGATACTGATGGTCAGGATGCTGACAATCAGGGTACAGACAGTCAACAAGACGTTGATTGTAACCATGACATCATTGTTACAGAGTCCGAGAGCCCCTCATCAGAAAAAGGGGGGGAAAGCTCACTCACCAAAGACAATGACTCGTCACAGACCGATCACTCAGACCCATGTGTGACTGCACTACCAGTACAGGTGAATGAAAATCACACAGACAATGGTAGACGTAACAAACGTCGGAAAAAACCTGATAGGTTCCTGTGTAACATTATCAGGAAGGGGCCCGCTAAGAAGGCTTACCTGTCAATCACTTTAGAAGGGGTCCTCACAGAAGAGGCCCTCCTGGATGGTGGGGCTGACATAACCATTATGTCTCCCACACTGTTGAAGGAGCTACGGATAGCCGCTAGCGGTGTTGACAGGGAAATACCCCTCAAAGAATGTGCTGTAGTATTGCAGGGACTCTCAGAGACGAGAACAACCCTAACAGCTATAGCCATGGTTCATATGCAGATTGGTGAAATGACGCTATACCACCCGGTACACGTGTCCGCCGTTGACTCATTCCCATTTTTGGTCGGCCAAGACTTTATAAACCGCTTCGACGCGATTATAGATTATGGCGATCAGACAATGTGGACCAGAGTGAGCCAACCACTGCCAATCGATATGCCTACACAAGGTGACACTGACTGTCTAACAGCAGGTACCGCGGAAGGCACAAAGGGATCCTCCAACGAGAGCACAATCCCGGTAAGTGAACCTTCAGCAACAGGTGAGGCAGAAAAGGCCCAACAAGAGAGCCTCCTCTGCGAGCTGAAACAGTCAGCACTCACTGAACACTACCTACCACAGGTAGTCAAAGGTGTTGAGATCCAAGGATCCCACACCGATGATGCTGTTCTGTCTCCTTGGACGGAGAAATCAGCGATCAGCCAAGCTTTCTATGGAACCTTGGTTAAAAAACAGTTGGGTCTAGAAATGAACAAAAAGGCTTTCCGCTTTTCGTTAGACCCCAACGATAAACAGGTAATGACCGCAAAAGGGATCATTGACCTGAAACTAATCTGGAACCAACGAGAACTGGATCACCCATTCCTCGTGGTCCCGAACTTACCACATGCAACCTACATAGGCTCCGACATTTTGGTAAGATTAGGTGTCCGAGTGGACATCAACAACAATGTACTGTGGTCACTAGACACAGCCACAAAGGAGTCTCCTGTGCTAACCACAGAGAACCTTAAGGCTGGACAGACCATTCCAGAGGTCTGCCAGATTGCTAACAGCCATAACACTGCGGTACCACCTCAGGTTATGAACAAGCCGGTGATGTGTCACATCATGAAAGGACAAGCTATTAGCACAAAACAGGCATACTTTCAACCATCTCCTATGTTTTTCAAATTGGGACTGTCCATAGAGGCCACATGCCACGTGACCCTCGACTGCAGAACCACGACTGTTGCTGTGTGCAACACAAGCACAGAAGAGGTACTGATCCCAAAAAACACACAGTTAGGATGGTTGATCTCTACTGATTTTCATGATTTTGAGCTAAGCATTCCATTTCTGGGAGGACTCCCAGAAAACTTGATCCCAAATCAACACACGGGGCAAGTCTTGTTCACGAAACCAACACAGGCCATAGCTCTTTTCTCCCCCACTGAGTCCGACCAGGACACTGTCCGCAGGTTCGGTTTCAACAAAGGAGACAGTCTATGCCCCCAAACTTACAGTGCACTACCTGTTGACAGGTTTTACGACACTGAAGGGGACTCACTGGAGCTCCCCAAAGAACAAGAACCCCTCTCAGTTGCTTCACAGATTGACCAGGTGGTCGCCCAAGCCGACGCCCTGAAAACTGATGAAGAAAGGGACAAACTTCGCAAAGTTCTTCTAAAATATGAGAAATCATTCTCGACTGACTCGATGGATTGTGGGTTGACCACGCTCCACACAGTGAGCATCCCAACCCCGCCTAATGCTCCCCCTGCATTTGTCAGACAGTACAAGATTCCTCTGGCAGCACATCAACCTATCAGAGAAATCATTAATGACCTGTTAGAAAAAGGTATCATCCGATACTGTAACAGCACTTACTCTGCGCCTTTATGGCCGGTGTTAAAACCAAATGGTAAGTGGAGACTCACTATAGACTACCGAAAGCTAAACAAACAAGTTCCCTTATCCAGATGGCCTATGACGCAACTCCAACAGGAACTGCCCAAGGTCACCAATGGTAAGTACTTCTCGACCCTCGACGTCGCCTCTGGTTTTTGGACCATCCCTGTGCGCGCCGAGGATCAGTACAAACTAGCTTTCACTTTTGGTGGCCGTCAATACACCTTTAACAGGTGTCCCTTTGGCTACGCTAACTCACCTGCAGAGTTCAACATCTTCTTGAACAAAGCATGTCCTGACGCCCACGAGCGTGGGACACTGATTTATGTGGACGATGTCCTTCTGAGGCAGCCGACATTGGACTCACATTTGGCTGAGATCGACCACGTTCTGAATCAACTAACAACTGCTGGTGCTAAGATATCACTGTCAAAATGCCAATGGTGCAGAACCAAAGTGGACTACGTTGGCCTACTTGTAGGTCCAGACGGAGTACAACCACAGCTGACTCGCACCCAAGGCCTCGACAATCTCAAAGTCCCCACCAATCTCAAAGAACTACAAAGTTTTCTGGGCGTGTGTAACTACTCGAACCAATTCATCGAAAACTATGCGGACCTTGCGAAACCACTGACTGAACTCCTTAAAAAAGACGTACCATTTGTTTGGACTGACAAACAGCAACAGGCAATGGACGCTCTTATAAACAGGATCAAGTCAGCCCCTTGTTTAGTCTACCCAGACTACAACAAAGAGTTTTACTTGGAAGTGGGCTTCTCAGCTC
>JBBPBX010102074.1:0-12092 GCA_038048925.1 Garcialebias charrua
AATATCGCGTGGACATCGGGGGCAGTTCCCTTGGATTGGCAGACTGGGGTGGTGGTTCCCCTATTCAAAAAGGGGGACCGTAGGGTGTGTTCCAACTATAGAGGGATCACACTCTTAAGCCTCCCTGGTAAGGTCTATTCAGGGGTTCTGGAGAGGAGGGTCCGTCGGATAGTCGAACCTCGGATTCAGGAGGAGCAGTGTGGTTTTCGTCCTGGTCGTGGAACACTAGACCAGCTCTACACCCTCAACAGGGTCCTGGAGGGTGCGTGGGAGTTTGCCCAACCAGTTTACATGTGCTTTGTAGACTTGGAAAAGGCATTCGACCGCGTCCCTCGGGGGGTTCTGTGGGGTACTCCGGGAGTATGGGGTACCAGGCCCATTGATATGGGCTGTTAGGTCCCTGTACGACCGGTGTCAGAGCTTGGTCCGCATTGCCGGCAGTAAGTCAGGCTCGTTTCCGGTGAGAGTTGGACTCCGCCAAGGTTGCCCTTTGTCACCGATTCTGTTTATAACTTTTATGGACAGAATTTCTAGGCGCAGCCAAGGTGTTGAGAGGATCCGTTTTGGTGGCCTTAGAATCGCTTCTCTGTTTTTTGCAGATGATGTGGTCCTATTGGCTTCATCAGCTCGTGATCTACAGCTTTCGCTGGAGCGGTTTGCAGCTGAATGTGATGCGGCCGGGATGAGGATCAGTTCCTCCAAATCCGAGGCCATGGTCTTGAGCCGGAAAAGGGTAGCGTGCCCTCTCCGGGTCGGGGAGGAGGTCCTGCCCCAAGTGGAGGAGTTTAAGTATCTCGGGATCTTGTTCACGAATGAGGGAAAACTGGAGCGTGAGATCGATAGGCGGATAGGTGCAGCGTCCGCAGTGAAGCGGGCGCTGTACCGGTCTGTCGTGGTGAAGAGAGAGCTGAGTCAAAAGGCAAAGCTCTCAATTTACCGATCGATCTACGTTCCCACCCTCATCTATGGTCATGAGCTTTGGGTTATGACCGAAAGAACAAGATCTCGGATACAAGCGGCTGAAATGAGTTTTCTCCGCAGGGTGGCTGGACTCTCCCTTAGAGATAGGGTGAGAAGCTCAGTCATCCGGGAGGGACTCGGAGTAGAGCCGCTGCTTCTCCACATCGAGAGGAGCCAGTTGAGGTGGCTCGGGCATCTGGTTAGGATGCCTCCTGGACGCCTCCCTGGTGAGGTGTTCCGGGCATGTCCCACCGGGAGGAGACCCAGAGGAAGACCCAGGATACGCTGGAGGGACTATGTTTCTCGGCTGGCCTGGGAACGCCTTGGGATTCCCCCAGAGGAGCTGCTCCAAGTGGCTGGGGAGAGGGAAGTCTGGGCCTCCCTACTTAGGCTGCTACCCCCGCGACCCGACCCCGGATAAGCGGAAGAAAATGGATGGATGGATGGATAATATAACCTCAAATTACAAACCGGATTCCAAAAACCAAACCAGCTCTTCGTGTCAAAGTTAACCACAGAGCTCGATCCAGTGATCCGAGGACTGGCTGACCTTCAGAGCTTTATATTGTTCACATCCTTTGGTGGATTCAACCTCGCTGGATGACCCGTTCTCCAAAACGTCCTGCGAAAGCCAAAAAAAACAAACACCTGGGGTCATAAAATGTGTTTTTGTTGAAGCAAACAGACACGAGACGTGAGAACTAAACAAACTGTGCAGACTTTGATGACTCTGAGTGAGTGCCCCCCCAGACAGGGCAGTCCTACGAGCTGCGACATGCTCTTCACCGCTGACGGCAGCACCTTCAGCACCGCCGCGGCCCTGCGGAACGCCACCCCTCGCCCATCCTCGTCATTGAGCTCCGCGTTTTCAGCCAGAAGCGACAGAGCATCCTGAGGTAGAGAAACGGTTTGGTTGAGCGCAGATGTTTTCAGCAGGTGTCAGAGGTGTGTGCATGCTGGGTGGGTGGAGCGTACAGTGAGGGTGGTGTTATGATTCTCCAACGTGGTTCTTCTCTGACAGGCGTAGGTTGGAACTGAGAACACAGCCACTTCAGACTTATCTACCTGCAGCTCCTGAAAAACACACAACCACACAAATCTGATCAAACGTCCATCGTCTTCCTCTTGTCCTGGACTCAGGTCGCTGCGCAACATCTGGAGCAGGGAGGTCCAGACATCTGTCCACAGCCACCTCTTCCAGCTCTTCGGGGAGGACTCCAAGGTGTTCCCAGGCCAAACCAAGTCTCCCCAGCATGTTCGGGGTCTTCCCTGGGGTCTCATACCAGTTGGACACATCCTTCAGTAAGCTGCCAGGGGACATACCGGTACTTACAGTGAGTTCCTCTTGACTTTACTCACGGTCTCTTCTAGGGCTGAACGATTTTGGAAAATAATCTAATTGCAATTTTTTTTTCTATAAATTGCAATTGCGATTTAAAACGTGATTATTTTTTTAATATCTTCTCAAGTATGTTTCAACAAACAGAAGCAATAAATCAATCTGTTTTATAATAAACAATGTCAGATTTATTTAAAGCAGAGATTACAATAAAGCAAACAAATCTATGCCTTTTCTTTTCACCATTTCTATTTTTTCTTGTTTCATAAACATAATAGTAAACATGTTAAGTGAACTTCCTAACTACTGTCTGAACTTCACATGACAGTTAATAAATAAATATAAAAAATTAGATATAAAAAAATTACTGTTTGAAGTTCAAACAGTTCGGTCAGTGATCCCTGTCGGCTGATACTTTGCTTACTTGAAGTTGAAGCACTGGTTGTTGTCATTCTAGCCATGCAACCATCGTAAATGTCTTTAAGTGTTGATAAAGATTTGTGTCACGTGACCAGTCAAATTGCAGCCTTCGCAATTAGAAAATCTCATTTTATCATATTGCGATATTATTGCAAATGCAATTAATTGTTCAGCCCTAGTCTCTCCCAGGCTAAACTCCCTGTCTAATTGTAGAATCTGATCAGTTGGCAATTTTAGCCGTTCGGCATCTTTCTTCTTTTTATTTGCACAGTAAGAAATAATTTGGCCCCTTAAATAAGCCTTTAAAGATTCCCAAACAGTGCCAAGTGGCATCCCAGGAGTCCGATTAACATCAATAAAAAACTTTATTTCGGATGCAAGCATCTTGACAAAGTCCTCATCAGAAAGAAGTATGGGGTTAAGCCGCCATGGGCGATAGACTAATTGTGTAACAGGGACGTTCAGTTTCATTTTGAGTGGACTATGATCAGAAATAACAATAGCTCCATAATCACATTCCTTCACTAAAGGTAAAATCCGCTTATCAAGGAAAAAATAATCAATTCGTGAATAACTCTTATGGACAGGAAAAAAAGAATAACGTCTCGAAGTCGGATTTCGAAAGCGCCACACGTCAACCATACCATAAGTATTAAGAAATGATTTAATTGACTGGGCAGACTTAGAAATAGAGATCTTTCCCACTGTACTACGATCAAGAGATGACATCACGCAGTTCACATCTCCCCCAATATGAGTGTGTGATCAGGGGGGCCGTTCCTCCCAACCACACCCCTCCAGGTCTCACTGTCATTGCCCACGTGAGCGTTGAAGTCCCCCAGCAGAACAAGGGAGTCCCCAGGAGGTGCACTCTCCAATACCCCCTCCAAGGACTCCAAAAAGGGTGGGTAATCTGCGCTGCCGTTTGGCGCATAGGCACAAACAACAGTCAGAGCCCGTCCCCCCACACGTAGGCGAAGGGAGGCTACCCTCTCGTTCACCGGGGTAAACCCCAACGTACAGGCACCAAGATGGGGGGCAACAAGTATGCCCACTCCTGCTCGGCGCCTCTCACCAGGGGCAACTCCAGAGTGGAAGAGTGTCCAACCCCTCTCAAGGAAACTGGTTCCAGAGCCAGAGCCATGCGTTGAGGTGAGTCCGACTATTTCTAGCCGGAACCTCTCAACCTCACACACTAGCTCAGGCTCCTTCCCCACCAGAGAGGTGACATTCCATGTCCCAATGGCCAGCTTCTGTAGCCGAGGATCAGACCGCCAGGGTCCCCGCCCTCGGCCACCACCCATCCCACATTGCACCCGACCCCTTTGGCCCCTCCCATAGGTGGTGAGCCCATGGGAAGGGGGACCCACGTCTCCTCTTCGGGCTGTGCCCGGCCGAGCTCCATGGGTAAAAGCCCGGCCACCAGGCGCTCGCCAACGTGCCCCACCTCCGGGCCTGGCTCCAGAGTGGGGCCCCGGTGACCCGCGTCCGGGCGAGGGAACATTGTATCCATTAATTGTACTCATCATAAGGGGTTTTTGGGCTGCACTTTGTCTGGTCCCTCACCTAGGACCTGTCTGCCTTGGGTGACCCTTCTAGGGGCATGAAGCCCCTGACAGCATAGCTCCTAGGATCATTGGGACACTCAAACCCCTCCACCACGGTAAGGTGGCAGCCCAGGGAGGGGCCTGAAGTAGAACTGCTCCTATCCCATCCTTTGAGGCATGTGTTGAAAGTTTGACTTTGTTCTTTGCGAGTGCCATTTTTTAGATTTTGCCACACATGCTCATGTTTGGCTGTCCATTTAAACTCAGTGTTTCTGTGCAGAAGTTCGCAGATTTTTGCAGAGATTTGGAATAACTTTACCAATAACATCAATCAGGCCCATGATGTGAAGTGCACCTGTTTTATCTGTAGTCGTTTGCATCTTTAGTATGGCATTTACTTTCTTTTTATCAGGTCTAATCCCTTCTGCCATAAGTTTATTTCTCAGAAGGAGAATCTTGTTCACTCTAAACTGGCATTTTCCTTTGTCAAGCATGAACCTGTACTATTGTACTCACTTCAGCACTTTTGTCAGCCTCTCATTGTGTTCTTTGACCAAAGAGCCCTAAACAATGATATTGTCAACATATACTCTAGCACCCTGTAGTCCTTGAATGATGTGTTCTATTGCTCAATGAAAAAATCCAGATGCTGATATGATGCCAAAAGTTAATTTCAGGAAATTATGTACAGGTAGTCCTCGGGTTACGACGGCCTCGAGTTACGACGTTTCGGGGTTATGTCACGCATGTCATTAATTATTTTTTTTGAAAAGCCAGTTCAGGTTGTATTTCCTGTTTGGCGGTAGAAGTAGCAGTAGCTTGACGCAACGGAAAAACACAGAGAGATACCCGCTCTGGACCAAGTTTCACGGCAGAAACCGCAAAGCAATGGAGGTAGAGACCTTACTGGACAGAGGTTGACGGCGGTTTAACAACGGAATATGGCAAATTGACCGAGCTGATGGCGGTTTTACGTTGTAAACAAAAGGTGCACGGAGGTGGAGACGGCAGAAACAACGAGGTGGACCGGAGGTGCAACGAGCTAACATGCTAACAGACCTTGCTATAAACGCTGTGGACCGCGTGAAGCAGCATGAAGCTTCAGAGCTCGGAGGTTCAATGAGCTAACATGCTAACAGACCTTGCTGTAACCGCTGTGGACCGTGTGAAGCAGCAGGATGCTTCAGAGCTCGGAGGTGCAATGAGCTAACATGCTAACAGACCTTGCTGTAACCGCTGTGGACCGTGTGAAGCAGCAGGAAGCTTCAGAGCTCGGAGGTTCAACGAGCTAACATGCTAACAGACGGAGGAAGAATTCACCAGCTCCCAGTAAGAAATTAACTATTTTTTCCCCTTCATTATGTCTCCAAACGTACTGTATGTGTTTTTTGATAATTATGTAGGGTACTGTGTTAGAATAGGGTAAGTGCTTGGTAACTGTACAGTACCGTACATGTACGTGTATATTGGGCGGCCTGTGTGTATGTGTTTTCCGACTTACGGCGAAATCCGAGTTACAAACGGGTGTAGGAACAGAACTCCGTCGTAACTCGGGGACCACCTGTATTCCTAAATGTGTTAAAAGTGTAGCACTTAGCGCTTCTTTCATGTAACTTTAGGGGAAGTTGTGGCTAAGTGGTTAGAGCAGTCATCAGTCACTGGGAGAGCTGGGGGTTCAATTCCACCAGCAGTCACATGCTGAAGTGTCTCTGGGCAAGCCACTGAACCCCTCATTGCATCTGATGTGTACGACTATTTTGTGCATTGTTTTTGAGCTGAATCCTACACATGAGTAGTAAATTACCAAAACTTTTAAAAACATCTTTAATGTTTTTGTACGATAGTCCATAGTCATTTATATGGAACACCAAAATTCCCCAAATTAAATAAATATATTTCATAATTGTGTTTTCCATTATTTATTTCATGATGGCGTTTTTCATAACGGCTTATTTATTTCATAATGCCACTTTTCAGCAGAATGACTTCAGCTGTCAATCAACATCAGTGGTTTGGACCTTCACGCCCACTGGCTGATCTTTTTTTTTTTTTTCCCATTTATAGATGGCCTCCCTTCTCACCTTATAGCCATCCTCTCACTCCAATATGTATTTTTTATAGAGAGAAAGAAAAGAGAAAGTAAGACAACAAAACAACAATTATCCACAAAAAGAGCACAAGGCAAACACACCCAACCTCCGTCCGCAATCCTGCAAAGCACATGACAGAACACAGCAACGAAACATACATGCATAAAGACTAATAATATTCATGACCTTGCAGTAGATTTCTATAAATACACATACCCATACCTACAAATATATATACAGTATACATACATATACATTTATATTCATTCATATACCCATCTACATATCTGCATATATCTACATATACATCCCTGCATCCATTTGTGTGTGGTTGTGAGCATGCATAAGTGAATAAGGTTCCTCCAATAGAACATTTAGTAGCGACTGTGAAGCATCAGAGATCCGTCCCCCCAAAGCCCGAGGCAGACGAAGGGGCGATCAAAGCCCAAGACCCCAGGAAGGACCCCGAGCCCAGAGTCCCCAGGGCCACCCGAACAGGACGAGCCACTCGCCCACTCCCCAGATCCGACCAAGGGGAAGAACCGGACGAATCCCACCAGCGACCACATACAATGACCCCCCGGGGTCAAACGCGACAAATTCACAGGCCCCCGCCGGAGCCCGCTGCACCGACGTAGCCCCAGGGCCGGTCACCGAGGCCCGGGCACCGGGGACGCCCACCCCTCAGGCCCAGACCCGACAGGACCAGAGGACACGAGCCCCACCAGGCAGCCACCAGGCCGAGCCGACAAACGCCCAAGCGCCCAACCCCAGATAGTGAGGGCCCCAAGCACGCCCGCAGGCAAAGGAACACCCACCAGGGGGCCACGTGGCAGGAGCGCGACACTAAGTAGCCTCAGATGTATCAGAGAGGGGGCAGTCCAAGTCCCAGCCTGACACTTAAACATTCATACACAGACACACTCATTCAGACCCACCCTCATCCTCACCCTCACTCACAGAAAGACAAACAATAACGACACGTTCCATTCATAATCCCGATGCACACTCTATGCCCCCTAGGTCCAAGACATGTACCTGCCCCCTACATGGGGCAGCCCATATCCAAACCCAGGAGGTAGGCCCATTCATTCTGGGGTGGAGAGTAGCAGACATCCAAGATCCGGCCCACCCCGCGCCCCGCCGACAGGACAGGACACCCGAGCCCAAGGTCGAAGGTGATCTATGTTCACTGTTTAAATCCCCTGAATGTTTGCCGTTCGCGTCCATAATGCTGCCTTCTTCTTCAAATCCTGTCACTGCCGTGTCTTCCGTAAACTGCCAAGACTGGACCAATGAGATGAGCTGGATTCTGTAGTTTCAATCACGTGTGTAAAAGGCTGTCAGCTCATTGGTCACAGAGCAGAGCGGCTTCTTTACCGTAAAACATCGACATAAAGCGCATCATTATTTATCAACTCCATTGACGTTGACAGAATTATTTTGATTCTCACGATATTACGGGACAAAGTGCGTCCCGTAATAGATCAATAAGGGACACGTACTTTTGTTTCTAAATACGGAACGATTCCGTTTTTCAAGGTTGGCAACCCTAGGCACAACATATATATATATATATTAAGATTGACCTCTGATCGTTTTTGCTAAAACAATGTTAAATTAATTAAAATTCCTCTCAAAAACAGTTTAAAATTAGCGCCTTTTTTTTCACATGATAAATACGGGGTTTCCCGTCGCGCGATTATGACGTCACACACAGACTCACGTCAACTGCGCACCTTGTTTACAATGGACAAGATACAAACGCGATCCGTCCAATTTAGCCATTTAAAACTTTATATTTTAGCGGTTTGACTTCAGAGAAGCCAAAGTTATTTCCAGTAAACAGCAGGTTATAATTTTTTTTCAGCTCCTGCTGGTTTTTGGAGACTTTTCACTTCAGGAAGTGCAGCAGCTCTGTGAGGACTTACAGCAGCTGATAGTTGAGAGTCAGAAGGAATTCTACATGTAAATCGTTTCCACAGCACTGAAATGGTAATATATTAGTTAATGTTTCTAATAATTATTCAACATTATTAGTTATTAGTTTGTGTACAAAACAATTTGCACAGATCATGTTGCTTCAATTTGTCAGCTTTGTTATTTAATCCAGTCAACATGTTGAAAATATTTCATATTTATTTTTCTATTTAATTTGGACATCACTTGGTGTTATAGTGGTGTCTCATTAAAATGATGGAAATACATGACATTAGTTTGACCCATTGTCTTAATATACAGTATACTGCATATAATATATACTGTGTGTGTCTGTGTGTTTTATCATCAATTCACAGAAATATCTTCACCTGAAGAGTGGACCCAGGTGGAGGAGAACAAACCTTGATATTGTTAAAGAACAGATGGAGACGTCTTCATGATCTGTAGAACATCAGGACTGATGCTGCAGAAAGCTACGTTTGTGCATCAAGACATCAAAATATGCAGAAATACTACAACTGGCCAGAGCATTGAGATGAAAATGAATCAATGAAAATATGAATTTAATATTTTTTTCTGACAGTTCAAATGAACATATTGTTTGAAAAAAAAAGGATAGCAATGAACCAAGTGTTTCTGTAGTTATTGTGACAGAATGGAAGATGTTCTGTTTTTAATAGTGCAATAGCTCATCAAGGTTTAATTCTCTCACTTTAACTGAGGATGTTCAGTAAGCATGTAGTGGCAACAGTTTGCCAAAAGAGGGCATATCAAATATAGTGTGCACTCCTGACTCAGCAAGCTGACAGTAATTAAGTACTATGTTTGGCTGAGGAAGGAGGAAATGCTCATGTTGCCCTCATGTCTGTTTAACAGGTAACTATCCACACAAGTGACACAAATATAGCAATGTATGAGATTATTGAGAAGTCCATGTGAATGTGGGGAATGTTGGCCGTTTACCCCTTGTGTTAAATGTTACCTAATGATGTTAGTCTGAGTAAGCTGGCAGCTAAGCTAACTTTAACTGGTTGTGTTGGGACTTATAGGATATACTGCCATAATTATTTGTGTGTTAGGAGAATTGAGCTGTAACTGAATAATTTGCTATTGAACTGAATTTAGGACTGTTTATTGTAAGTGCATGAAGCGGACAGTAATTAAGTACTATGTTTGGCTGAGGAAGGAGGAAATGCTCATGTTGCCCTCATGTCTGTTTAACAGTTTTCAGCAATAAAAGAACAACCCGCAACAAACACACTGACTCATTATTGAAGTGTGCAACAAAATTGGTGCCCCGTGTGAGGGATCAGCTGTGCTTCATGGAAGATTGAGTGAGACCTGTGTGAGCCAAACAGCAATGGAGTGGGAGCAACTACAAGACCAGCTGAGTGAGGCCCTGGTGCAGTTGAAAGTGGACCAGCTCCAAGAGGTGTGTTTCTATGCAAAGATTTCTGCTGACAATCAGACCAAAAAGCATACGCTGATCCGATTAATAAGTGAAGCTGCTGATACTGCTATTGAGAGTGAAGAGGAGGACGTGGCTCATCAATTCCTCAACAGATTGATTTCAAAAGCTAAAGAAGTGAGCAAAAATAAGAAGCCACAGTATGGTGATGATACAGATGATGGGGATGTTGCTGCTCTTGAAAGTTTACAAGAAAAATATGCAGCCTTACAGACAAGTTTCCAAGCTTCAACAAAGACATTAGAGGAAGAAATGGCAAAGTTGGAAATCAAAGTGAGAAAGCAGGGGCCATACCACCTGCCTACACAACCAGTGAACCCTTTTTCACCTAGGCCCCCTGAAGTTACCATAAGAAGAGAGTTTAAAATTAATGGCCAAATTGGAGAAAGGGGTCAAAGAGACAAACTTTCCTATTCAAATCTAATGCATCAGATTGATATGGGGTTGAAAAGAAATCACAGCGAAGTGGAGATTATAGAGGCTGTGGTCAGGGCTATCAGTCCAGGTTTACCCCTTCGTGACATGCTGGAGATCAAAACAGACCTCACTATTGCACAGTTGAAGACAATGTTAAGGGGCCATTACAAGGAGGATAGCTCCACTGACCTGTACCACCGTTTAATAAATATTACACAGGACAGTACTGAGTCTCCACAGAACTTCTTATTTAGGGCAATAGAGTTAAAAGAAAGATTGCTTGCTGCATCCAGAGAACCTGGCTCAGAAGAAGACTATGGTCCAGAACTGATTCAGAAAAAGTTTCTGAGAGCTGTTGGGACAGGGCTCATTAATGATAATGTGAAACACCAGCTCAAGAACTTCCTGGATGATCTGAGAGTTACAGATGATGTGCTAATAGCAAAGACAAATGAGGCAGCCAGCATGGAATGGGAAAGACAACAAAAGTTCAGGAGAAGCAGTAAGGACTTGAAAGTGAGGGAAGTAAGAGCAGAAGCACAGCCAACCCCAAAGACAAAAGTTGGAGCAATCTGGGACCAAGAACAACCATCTTTCACCGGGATGAAAACTAAAACCATGAAAACCCAATCTTCTGCCTCCCACACAGAAACTGAGCTCCTGGACGCCATCAGACAACTTAAAAGTGAAATGCAAGACATCAGGAAACTGGTTAATGACTCTTCTGTGTCTGTTTACAAGTCAAGACCAAGCAGAAAGCGTGGCTGTAAAAGTTGTCAGGACAAAAATAGAGGAGAAGTGTGTGACCACTGCTTTAAGTGTGGACAAAGTGGGCATCTTTCACGGGGGTGTAGATTGAAGAAAACATTGGGGAACACTGACGAAGTGGGCACATTAACAAGCACTGTAACATCAATACCAGCAACAGGAGTGGACAAGACTGAAAAAAGGCTAACTGGAGATGGTCACAAACTACACCCTGATGTTAAACATGCAACACCTCAGGTGAATGAAATGGTCGGTGTCAACCTCCTCTCCCCATCACAAAGAGATAAGCTGCTAAACCTGATTGGAAAGAGGTGTACCATTACCTGCCTACTGGATGAGGTGGAAACCAAGGCTCTGTGGGATACTGGATCACAGGTATGCCTCATGAGTGAAAAATGGAGAAAACAGAATATTCCCCATGCTACAGTTAGAAGCCTCAGTGAAATTATTGGTCCTGGAATATTGGATGGGAGAGCAGTGAATAGGACACCGATCCCTTTTATTGGGTGGGTGGAGGTCAAATTCAAATTGCCATCTGTTAATCCCACACCGCTGGAGGTCTGGGTGCCAATTCTGGTGGCTGAAGAGGAAGGGGTGGGAGAAGAACCAATCATTGGGTTCAATGTAATTGAATACCTGTTAAAAATGGGTGTGGATCCTTCTCCCCTCATCACAGAAGCTGTCAGTGCAGCATTTTCCATTGAATGCAAGAAGGCAGAAGTACTTCTAAAAGTCATGAAAAATGCAAATGATGTACAGGAAGTAGGCAATGTAAAAGCAAGCAGAGAGAACATCATCATTCCAGCTGGACAGGTGAAGATGGTGAAGTGCAATGCACGAGCGGGTCCACTCACAGGTCATCAAGGAGTCCTGTTTGAACCTCTTTCACCATCACAACTACCAGAGGGATTAAGGGTCAAAGAAGGAGTAGTGTGTCTACACCGAGGTTCTTGGTCCCACCTAAGAATCCCAATTAACAATGATACTGCTCATGACATTGTTTTACCTTCCAAAAGTAAATTAGGACAAATCCAAGCAGTGAAGGCCATGTATGCGGCACAAACAGAACCAGCAGAGATAAACCAAACTGAGACATCCATCTTCTGTGGTGAAAAGGGCAGAGTAACAGAAACAAGTTGTGA
>JBBPBX010102077.1:0-12092 GCA_038048925.1 Garcialebias charrua
TTTTTTGTCAATTTACATACAGTTTGTGTCTTCTACCAGAGACCTCAAGGGAACCTCCTACTGTTAAGGTGTGATCTTTCAATTTACATGTATGTGTTACAAACCCCCAGGTGTGATGTGTTGTTTTGTTTTGTCAATTTAAATAGAATGGGCATGTTAGGTATTTTGTGGTGTTATTTCAGTTTCCAATTTCATATGTTGGTGCGTGGCTTGTATAAAACTTCTCGTTCTCACAGCTTTCATTCATTCAGAATTGAAAAAGACTTCTGGACAGAAGTCGAAACGTTTTCTGCAACAAATAAAGTCCAGTTGATCCTGTATTGAACGCCTTTTTTGATTTTAAAATACCAAAAGTAATAAAAGTTACACACTGAAATCTTTTTTGAACAAGTGGGTCTTCAGTCTGGTTTTGAACAGAGTCAGATCAGAGGTGGCACGCAGCTCAAGGGGGAGACTGTTCCAGGCTTTTGGGCCGGCAACAGAAAATGACCGGTCTCCCCATTGTTTGTACCTTGAGCGAGGCACCTCCAGCAGGTGTTGACTGGCAGATCGTAAAGCTCTGCCGGGCTGATGGACTTTCAAAAGTTCTGAGATGTAGAGAGGTGCAAGTCCATTCAGAGCTTTGAAAACAAACAGCAGCAGCTTGAACTGTATCCTGAACTGAACCGGGAGCCAGTGTAGAGAGGACAGGACAGGAGTGATGTGTTCATATTTTCGTGTGTTGGTCAAAAAGCGCGCGGCAGAGTTCTGTACAAGCTGTAAACGGGAGATGGAGGATTGATTAATACCAACATACAAAGCATTACAATAATCAAGTCTGGAGGTCACAAAGGCATGGATGGCCTTCTCCAGATCACCACGGCTGAGAAATGACTTGACTTTAGAGAGCAGACGGAGCTGAAAGAAGCTGGTCTTGACATTGATATTATCATTGATTTACTTGATTTTATCACTTGTTTTTATTTGATCTTTGATTTTTGTTGCACTTTGAGATTTTCATTAATGAAAAGTGTGTTATAAATTAAATTCATTATTATTATTATTAAAAGTAGCTGAAAAAGCAGAACAAAGCTTAAATTACCAGAAGGAAGTGGAGAGAGTAACATTGTTGCTGATTTAGACTGAAAAGGTTGAAATGAGTGCAAAAAATGTATAATTAGCTGAAAAGGCGTAAATTAGCATAAAATATCTAAATAGTAGCTGAAATAGCAGAAAAGATGAAAATTTGCAAAAATCAGCTGAAATCAGCAGAAATTAGAAGAAGCATAAAAATGTTGCAGTTAACAGAAAGAATCTGAAAGGAGCACAAAACAGCTGGGAAAAAAACAGCTGAAATTAGCTGAAGAAAAGTTTAAATTTGCACAAAGAAGCTGAACTAGAACAAAATGTGACCGGAGCAGTAAAAGGTTTTAACACTAGGATGACTGAATTTTCAAGATCCTGAGGACAAACCCCCTCCTTCTCCTGAACAATTATTGGACCATTAACTGCCTTTTGTTATAAATATGTGTGCACTCAACTCAGACACCCCCACCACACCAGACTGCACAGACTGCATTCCAATGTTTCCACCAGGTAAGTAAGACTCTGCTTGCACTTCCCCCCTTAGTCAGAAGAGAGGCCCTGACCTGAATTCACACATAACAGACCCTGAATTTATCTCACAGTTGAGCATTTTGGGACATCCACTGAACGGAAAGCTTTGTCTGCTCCAGAACAATTTTATGCATAAAATTGTCTTATTCTGCTGTGCTGATTATCCTGTAACCCTGATGGTCTGTCAAATAAATTATTTTGCTTACAAGTACTGTCTCTCTCCTTGTCCTTGGCACATGTATATACGGTGCGTGCCGGCACATGCAGGTGGCCCATTGCTGTGTTCTACAACATGCTTGACCTATTGTTGTCCGTCACCTGACGGACCGACACAGGTCACATGACATGAGGTCAACTGACAAAACGACACAGGTCACACGACATGAAGTCAACTGACGGACCGACACTGGTCACACGACATGAGGTCNCAGGTCACATGACCTGAGGTCAACTGACGGACCGACATAGGTCACACGACATGAAGTCAACTGATGGACCGACACAGGTCACATGACCTGAGGTCAACTGACGGACCGACACAGGTCACATGACCCGAGGTCAACTGATGGACCGACACAGGTCACATGACCCGAGGTCAACTGACGGACCGACACAGGTCACATGACCTGAGGTCAACTGACGGACCGACATAGGTCACACAACATGAAGTCAACTGATGGACCGACACAGGTCACATGACCTGAGGTCAACTGACGGACCGACACAGGTCACATGACCCGAGGTCAACTGACGGACCGACATAGGTCACATGACCTGAGGTCAACTGACGGACCGACATAGGTCACACGACATGAAGTCAACTGATGGACCGACACAGGTCACATGACCTGAGGTCAACTGACGGACCGACACAGGTCACATGACCCGAGGTCAACTGACGGACCGACACAGGTCACATGACCTGAGGTCAACTGACGGACCGACACAGGTCACATGACCTGAGGTCAACTGACGGACCGACATAGGTCACACGACATGAAGTCAACTGATGGACCGACACAGGTCACATGACCTGAGGTCAACTGACGGACCGACACAGGTCACATGACCCGAGGTCAACTGACGGACCGACACAGGTCACATGACCCGAGGTCAACTGACGGACCGACACAGGTCACATGACCCGAGGTCAACTGACGGACCGACACAGGTCACATGACCTGAGGTCAACTGACGGACCGACATAGGTCACACGACATGAAGTCAACTGATGGACCGACACAGGTCACATGACCTGAGGTCAACTGACGGACCGACACAGGTCACATGACCCGAGGTCAACTGATGGACCAACACAGGTCACATGACCTGAGGTCAACTGACGGACCGACATAGGTCACACGACATGAAGTCAACTGATGGACCGACATAGGTCACATGACCTGAGGTCAACTGACGGACCGACAGGTCACATGACCCGAGGTCAACTGACGGACCGACACAGGTCACATGACCTGAGGTCAACTGACGGACCGACATAGGTCACATGACATGAAGTCAACTGATGGACCGACATAGGTCACGACCTGAGGTCAACTGACGGACCGACACAGGTCACATGACCTGAGGTCAACTGACGGACCGACATAGGTCACACGACATGAAGTCAACTGATGGACCGACACAGGTCACATGACCTGAGGTCAACTGACGGACCAACACAGGTCACATGACCCGAGGTCAACTGATGGACCAACACAGGTCACATGACCCGAGGTCAACTGACGGACTGACACAGGTCACATGACCTGAGGTCAACTGACGGACCGACATAGGTCACACGACATGAAGTCAACTGATGGACCGACATAGGTCACATGACCTGAGGTCAACTGACGGACCGACACAGGTCACATGACCCGAGGTCAACTGACGGACCGACACAGGTCACATGACCTGAGGTCAACTGACGGACCGACATAGGTCACACGACATGAAGTCAACTGATGGACCGACACAGGTCACATGACCTGAGGTCAACTGACGGACCGACATAGGTCACTTGACCCGAGGTCAACTGACGGACCGACACAGGTCACATGACCTGAGGTCAACTGACGGACCGACATAGGTCACACGACATGAAGTCAACTGATGGACCGACACAGGTCACATGACCCGAGGTCAACTGACACACCGGTATAATGGACCAGATTGCACATTTATATACGGTGCGGCCCATCGCCGTGTTCTACAACATGCTTGACCTGGCAGCGATAAATGCTTATGTGTTATACAAGGCCTGCACTGGGTCCAAGGATTTTGGACTGAGGGGTAGGGGGTGGGGGGTGTAGGTGTACAATTAATGGGTCTTTAGTAGGGTCATTAGCATTTGAATCGACATTATATAGCCCACTGAAAGGGACCGGGGGATTTAGAAGCAAAGTTCACTTGCGCAAAAAAGCGCAGCCTTAGGCCCTGTTTACACGGACACTGTGTGGGGGAAACGCAACTTTTGGGTATGTTAATTAGGTTGAAAGTTTTGCGTTGACATGGGCGAATTCTGTGGATACGACTCTCTCCCCCCCACCCCCCGTACTCATGAATTTACTGTAGTTACCATGCTGGGCCTGTAGATGGCGCTGTGATCTTTGGAACCTTCACTACTGCGCATGCGCCACCCACTGCTGCTTGAGGTAAACAAAGCACACGAGGCAGCCTGTTTTCCTCTCTGGCTAAAAGTTCAGCTACTACAAGTTGTCAACAAGTTAACAACAAGTTAAAGCTGGAATTTGGACAAGAGTCAACAGATCTGACACCAAGTGGACCGCTTCATCTGCACACCAGTTGCTGACTGGACGTCTGGACCGGAACCGAGTCAACATGTCTGACTTTAGTCCGTGAGAATCAGCTGATTTACAGCAGCGCTACAAGGTAAACCATGTTCTTAATACAATGTGTCCTGGTGTTTAGTTCGATCACAGAACAACCAACTGAGGTTTTATTTTTATTTTTTTCCTGCGAGGTCGAAGCTGTTCCACGAAGCGGACCGGCGGTTCGGATCTGGGTCCAGTGTCCACCAGGATGAACAACAGAGTCCAGTTCATTAAAGTTCGGTTAACGTGTTTTTAAAAGTGTTCAATTTAATTCTCAGTGTTTGTGACATGAGTTTGTGGTGTTGAATAAATAAATAAATTAAAAATCAACCTGGTGTCTTCATTTTCAACATGCAGCATGTTAGGCATGACGTAACGAGTCCAGATAGCTTCATTTAGCTCAGATAAATGTAAATATCTCCCACGCTAACATAAATACTGTTTATTATTGTTAAACTGTTAATATATAGCACATTTAGTATGTTATAGTGCAGCGTGACACGTGAAATGTCCGACTGCCTCGTTAACAGACAACTGGATCCAGGCAGCTGGCTCTCTTCCAACACAGATGCAGGTAAGGTGTAGAATAATTAAATATGAGAATCAAAATATATTCCATCAGCTATAGTTCAGAAAGTGGTGCGTGTGTCCACTGTCCAGTCCACCGCCATTGTTAAAATGCCGGCTGTCTGCGCGTGCGTGCTGCGTGCATGTGTTCAAACAAAAGCTCCACGGGAGATGTTTACATTATCAACGGGGGGTCAGCGAAAAACTTCCACCTTGAGAGCAGGATCAGAAAAGTATCGGTGTCATCGAGGGGGGCCAGCAGCGTCGTGTAGGCGATAAGCAAAGTCGCAAAGAGAAAGTAGCGGTTACACTCAAAATACGCGCCGTGTAAACAGGCCCTAAGTCAAAGTAGTGTTAACAGTTTATGTCCTGATGCTGCTCAATAATTCAGGTCAAACAAATCTAACAAGGATGTCAGGTCTTCTGAACAGATTCTTCTTTGTTGAAACATTTCGTCTGAGGAGCTGCAAAAACTCAGTAAAAAAGTAGTTTAACCAGTTAGCTGACTTCCAGAAAACTAGCTATTCACTTGATAAACAGAGGACATCAGCCCACTGATGGCTGCTTGCTATTCAACAGGAGCTGAGTGGCTCTTGACATTCTCAAGGTACAAACAATGGGGAGACCGGTCTTTTCTGTTGCCGGCCCAAAAGCCTGGAACAGCCTCCCCCTTGAGCTGCGTGCCATCTGACTGTTCAAAACCAGACTGAAGACCCACTTGTTCAAAAAAGCTTTCAGTGTGTAACTTTTATTACTTTTGGTATTTTAGTATGTAGCATTTTTATTTCCATTGCCTCCATTTATTGCTGCTGTTTTTATTTTTTATTTTCACTGATTTATTGTACCGGTTTTTATATTTTCTGTCCTGTTAAGCACCTTGGTCAATGCAAGGCATTGTAGGAAGGTGCTATACAAATAAAGTTTATTATTATTATTATTATTAATCTTACATACTCTTGATCGAGATATCACACACATACAATGCTGTTATTGCATCACTCAGCCCTCTGTGAGCAGCATAACAACAGCAGCATGTCAACAATAATTAGGTTGATCGTCTTCTTTTTATGTGCGAATAGCTATCTTCTGGCTGAATATCAATGAACAGATTGTTCCAGGATGCTTAAAACCCGATCCATTTTGGAATGTAAGATTTTGCTTTGGCTATTTGATGTAACTGATAAAAACTGGTTTTGAATTGAATTGAGAAAGCTCCTCGGATGAAGAGCGAAACGTCTTCTGTTACAAATTAAGTCCAGTTGTTTCTGTATTGAACATTTTTTTAGACAAATAGTATAATACTGTGACGTTTTATGTATTTTGGTTTGTTTCCTACTAGGCCTGTATGAATCAACTGTAATAATAATAATCATTTTATTTAAAAGCGCCTTTCAGGACACCCAAGGACACTTAACAAATTGTGTTCCAAGACACTTATTGGAGGTTTGTGACTTTAAAAATCTGAGGGGACTTTCAGTATGTGTAGCTACATCTTCCACCAGCCGTCCCATTATGTAGCAAACCATTTGTTTTTAGCTACATTAGCATTTTGCTCATGTGTGCTCACACAAGAGTGTGAACACGTTTTTACTAGTAACACACCACGTAACATTCAATAGTCACGTCATACACAGTTTTAAAGTTATGCAGGCTGTTGAAATAGAGCTGACATCATTACACAAAAAAATAAAAAAATAAAGGCAAACTTACCGCAACGTGTTTTCTCAAATTTGACGTCGAGTTCATGTAGGCTGAAACATCTACAAGTTTTGGCAGACACAGCTGACAGCGCATGATGTAACTATTCTTTTTAGACGACTGAAAGGTGAACATTGCTCGTGAGGCCAGGGGTGCTCTTACTTCTCTTCGCCAGCTTCTGTCGCCATTCTTTCAGGAACCGTCCGTATGTTTCTCTCTTCAACCGAGTCCAGAATCTCAACGTCACTGGCCTGCGCCGGCTGCGTGGAGAGTTTGTTGTGGTCACGTGACTGATTGGCTTCACTTGATTGGTTACATGTCAGGTGACAATAAGTAACGCAATAAATTTGCCGCAAATGTTTTTATATATTTTAAACAAAAAGTAACGGTAGCGATCGGCAGAAAGCCCATAGTAACGGACAGAGGTGTCAAGTAACGAAGTATAAATACTTCGTTACTTTACTTAAGTACAAATTTTAGTTATCTATACTTTAGTAAAGTAATTATTTTTCAGCCTACTTTATACTTCTACTTCTTACATTTTCACGCAATTACTGGTACTTTCTACTCCTTACTTTTTAAAAATAGCCTCGTTACTTTTCTTTCATTTTGCCGTTTTTTTTTTGTAGAATATAGATATTCACGCAGGACTTTCCAAAATAACATAAATATCCGCATCAGCAGCCGTCGTCACTCACCAGTGTTGCCAGATTGGGCGGTTCACCGCGATTTTCCTTCTGACTTTTGCGGGTAAAGAGTGCTTTGGGTGGGTGGGACTCTATCTGGCAACACCGGTCACACGCGTGTGTCTTTACATCCGGGGCAGCGTCGGCAGCTCCGGGACCCTCCATCAATGTAGAAGCGTCTGCGGGACCGGGACCCTCCATCAGTAGTTGGGGCGTCTTCTATAGCAACTTCATCCGGCGAAGCCATGCTGTCCGTGACGCTGACTTGTTAGGGGCTCTGCTAGCGCTAGCATTAGCGTCTCGCGAGACAACGTTACCTCTCAACGAGAGATATCGCGGGAGTTTAATATCGCGAGATCTCGTACAACGAGATCTCGTTACATGCCTAATGAGGTAAGCTGAAAGTTTTTGTTTTTTTTATCAGTTGATTACTGACTTCTAGTGACCTAGTAACATACTAATGTTGTATAATAAATATAAACGTGAAAGACAACAAAACCAGGAGAACCCTTGACCAATTTGTTCTGCACCGGGCAACACCAGAGGCAGATATGGTATGTAAAAAAAAAAAAAACTGCCATCTGGAAAAATATCCTTTGAGGAAGTGGAGAAGATCACTGAAAGTCTTCACCTGGTTGGCAGGTAAAAATTCAATAATTTCCAGTGTAGTGGTGAACCATGTTTAATTATTGATAGTTATAAACAAAAGTGTACAATTGACACGTACAAATAAATACATAATTGTGAATTTACTTTACACTATGCAAACATACAACCTTGTCCATCTTTAAAAAAACACAGTTCATATAGGTAAATTAATAAATACATTTCAAAATGTAGTTTAAATACAATGCTAAATTATAAATATAAAACACGTTTTTCCATTTATTTATCACTACATAACCTAGGCTATGTGTCACTAATGAACTTTAACACCTTTTGGCAGGCTGAACATGTCTATGGATGAGCTGTATGAGGAATGTGTGACTGCAAACAGCCTGATAGACCACCTCACCACCTCACCTCAGGAGAAAGAAAGGTGGCAGTCCCAGGGAACAGCAGAGAAGTGGATGCAAGTTCTTCAGGCAGCTGACCTCTCCAACATCCAGCTGTTGTATCCTTTGTCCTCAGCATCCCATCTTCCACTGGGTTTGTGGAAAGGATTTTCTCTTTCATGAAAAGTAAGTGGACTGATGTGCAAAACAAATGTTCTACTGAACTAATTAGAAGTGAGCTCATTGTCAGTCTAAATTATGAAATGTCTTGCTCAGAGTTTTACTCTTTGGCACTGAAAAACAGAGCATTCCTTGCTGCAGCACGATCTCAGCAGAAATACAAATGGAAAAAATAGGTTGACTCCATAATGTAACGTTCCACTGTTTAGTTTACAAGTTTTTTATTTTTACTACAAGTGGAAAGCCATGGCCTTTGAGGCACAATGTGTTTATGTTTACAGATTTACTACAAACTTTATTTGCACGTTGCACTAAATGCACTATTACAGAATGTTCGTATTGATTTTTTGTTATTTAATACTGTTTTAAGTTATTAAGCAGGACAGAGGTCTGTTTAAGAAAGATACATAATTTTCAAAAGATATGTTTGTTTCTGGCAATTCTATTTGCACTAAAAATAAATGGTTAATTGTGTAATAATTTGTTTATACATATTTTTATAATTCAAAAACACGTATCCAAATGAATTCAGGTTGATTTCAAAGTGAGGAGGGGCAGGCAGGGTGTTTGTGTGTGGGGGGGGGTTAAATGGGGTGACCAGCCCTGCCGAGAGGTGTCCCTTATTTATTTATCAAGGAGTTGGCAACCCTATTTTCAATGGGCATATATGCAGTTAAGACAGGTAGCTTAGTGCACCCCTAGTTTTTCAACATTAACAATATAATATAATCTAGTCTAAAAAAATGATTTTTGTGAGTGAGGTGGGGTTTTATACAATAGTATGTGTGGTGCAGCCTAAGCATTTGTCTTTGTTGTTGCTTTTTCTTACGCTACTTTTACTTTTATACTTTTAAGTAGTTTTTGAAACCAGTACTTTTTTACTTTTACTTGAGTAAAAAGCTAGAGTTGATACTTCTACTTCTACAGAAGTAATTTTAAATCCCAGTATCTATACTTCTACTTGAGTAATGAATGTGAATACTTTTGACACCACTGGTAACGGAGTAAAAGTTGCGGTTTCCTCCCCTAAAATTTACTCAAGTAAAAGTATAAGTCTTTCACATTTAAACTACTCTCACAAGTACAATTTTCTCAAAAAGTTACTTAAGTAAATGTAACGGAGTAAATGTAACGCGTTCCTACCCACCTCTGCCCACAGTGTAACACCACAGAGCCTAAATGTGGCGGGCAGTACATGTACTACGGCCTAGAGAAGGGGATCTGTCGTTATTTACGTCAGCAATGATGTGCAGATTACTGTAAACATTGATGGTGTCCCACTTTTCAAAAGTAGTGGTGTCCAATTCTGGCCAATACTAGTGAAGTGTGGTAATTGGCCAAATAAGATGAGTGACACAAAAACCAAACGGGCATTGAGGGATAAAATTAACCCTGGGGGTGACTGGATGACATCCCATTAATAAAGATAAAAAGTACTTCTTGTAAGTTTTGATACATTTAAAATGAAATGTATATCTTAATCCAAATAATGTTGAAATGTGTTTTTTTCTCTCTTCACTTAAGCCAAACGTTGTGAGTGTGAGAATTACAACCTGACTAGTCAGGCAGAGCAGGATGAGGAGGACCTGGACATGGTGACTAAATCCAAAAGGAGTCGCACTTAAAAAGTAGCTCCGGAGTTTTTTTTAAGCGGTATGTTTGTCATTCTCAAGTGATTTATACATATGTAATCTGCTGACAAAAATTGGGCCTAAAACTTTTTTCACATCAATGTTTGTGAACATTTTTTGCAGGATTAACATCTTCTGATGAAGAAGAGCGTGTCAGAGGTAATGTAGATTTTTTAATTCCGCTTTCAAAAGTAATGACCTTTTTAGTAAGCCCTTTTATTAAAAATGGGCATGCTTATTTTTCTTTAAATCACCTGTGTAGGTGTCCAGCTGCCAAACTATGCAACGCCTCCACAGAACTACTGAACAAAGCTAGTGAGTACTTACGAGGTCACCTTTTGAGTTTGTTTTTTATTTTTATTTTTTATTGCTCCACCCATCCATTCCTTTAGAGCTGACCAAGAGGATATCTGTCCGCCCTCTAAAATACCAACACAATTCTGACTGCTCGGATACAGATGAGACTCAGATTCTGACTCAAGTCAAGGTGACATCAATTTTCTTTTATCTATTTAGAGTTCTGTATCATACAAATATACTGACTAGGGCTGAACAATTTTGGAAAATAATCTAATTGCGATTATCTTTCTATAAATTGCGATTGCGATTTAAAATGCGATTATTTTTACTGGTTCTGTATTAATTCATATCACTAACGACACAACTGTTTTTTTTTTAAATCAGATAATTAATGCGCTTTTTCACGCAGAACGTTAGCTTGCTGAGCTAGCTGCTAACCGGGCACCGTCAAAACAGACCCGGCGGTCACATGACCAGCTCGCGCTCAGTCTCGGTGTCTCAGCGTCTAAGCTCAGATACACGTTTAAATGAGCTAACTTACCTGAATTTATAACTTTTATGACTTCTGTCGAGCCTGAAGCAACAGTGTTGGAGCACAGTCTCCTCCTCCGCCCTGCTCTGTTTTGCTCGCTCAGCTGAGCTCCTGCTGCTCGGCGCGGCCACTACTAAGTCACGTGACCAGCTCGCGGTCTCGGTGTTTCAGCCTCTAAGCTCAGATTCACGTTTACACAAGCTAACTTACCTGAATTTATAACTTTTATGACTTCTGTCGAGCCTGAAGCAACAGTGTTGGAGCGCAGTCTCCTCCTTGCTCCATTCAGAGCTGCGCGCGGCCAGAGCGGTTCACTACCAAGTCACGTGACCAGTCAAATCGCAGCCCGTGCGATTAGAGAATCGCGTTTTAACATATCGCGAGATAATCGCAAATGCGATTAATCGTTCACCCCTAATACTGACAGTTCTCTCTTTATCATTGCGTACACAGAAGCCAAAAGCTCTCACTGGGAAGGACCCTGCAGAGGAATTCCTCGCCATGTACAGTGATACTCCACCTTCAGACCTTCAACATGAGGAAAGTCAGACAGTGATTGAATTAAAGCGGTAGATCCAGGAACTGAAAGACGAGAATGCTAAACTGAGGGAGTTGGTTTTTCAAGGTATCACTTCACTCATTTAACAATTACACAGTCAATAAAATTCAAATAATTTAATATTTTTACAAAACTGAACTTTGTAATAAAGAACAATATTTTGTTATCTAATTGGTACAGATCTGCCTGAACTCCTAAAGTCTATGAAGACTGTAATTAATCTAGCTGAACATCCTAAGAGGTACAGTTCAGAACTGAACGCACCACAACTGCTACCTCAAAAAGTTCTCTGCAGTCCAGGCCTGGTCCATCATCTGCAGATTCACTGCCGTCCCTTTCCAGGCCTACACCCTCAAGCTCCCCATGCGAGTCAGTCATTCCATCAACAAGGGATATCCTGTCATCTAAGGTGATTGGTTAATAAAGAATGAATAAAAACATTCATCACTATACAGTATTCTAAATGCACCTTTTGCATGTCTCCATTAAACAGGTGGAGATCCATCCTGGA
>JBBPBX010102078.1:0-12092 GCA_038048925.1 Garcialebias charrua
TGAGGATTAAAAACACAACAAATACTGCAAGCTTCAAATAAAATCCAACTGGTGGAACACTGAAGACGACAATATTCTGCCATGGGATTACTCTGGATATTTTCAGATTTTTGTAATGAACAATGTTGCATCATTTGGTCAAAAACAGCTCAAATTACAGGCTGAGGACAATCCACAACAACAATAACTAACTGTATTAAAGTGAGGATGGTTTGTGACAGACTTTTGTAAACAGTAAAGGTAAACACAATATCCAGATTTTTGATTTTTTTAAAATCTATCAAATCTCTCCTAAAAATGATCCCGACAATCCTGTTTGGCACATTTGTTTTCACTTTAGCTATGCTGTGGACTTAAAAATTATGACAATTTACAAACATCTTTTAAATGTGTTCATATCTAGATGTGGACGCCACCTTTGGATGGTTGTGTTTAAGTAAAGGTTTTTAAGTCACACAACAAACTAAACAAATGTGTGGAAAATAAACATTCAAAAACAGAGAAGCTGCTCTGTTTCCGACGGTCCTCATCCAGCATTCTGATCCGTTTAGAAAAGCAACTCAATGTAAACAACTAAAATAAAATAAAAACAATGTAAACAAATGGGTTTAATTAAACTGAGTGTTAGAACTGTGAAAATGCCGCTTCATTTCACTTCATCCTTCCTTTGAAGTGAAGCGTGGTAGGAAAGATGGACAAACATGAAGTAGTGCTTTGTTTTTGCATGAGGTGATTTGGTGGTAGTGTGTGAATAAAAATGAAAAGAGGGGGTGCAGAGTCAGAGCTGGTGAGAGATGTGACACCAGTAACCGTTTCCCTCTGGTCCAGTGGTTCCCTGCACCCTGGCTCCGTTCAGAAAGTAGCTTAGCCGAGGCTGGTAATGTTAGCTTTTCCACCAGGGGGCGCCACTATGCGTTGGGTGTTGCGCCGAGGTATGTTGTCATCAATTTGGGCCCCTTGAAAAGAAGAAAACACAATCAAATCTGAACGCTGCAAGACGAACAAGCTGCCATGAATGAAACGTGTTCCTTCACTCACGCACCGGACAGACTGAAGCCAGACTGGTGAAGGTTGCGCACCGGCTGCTGAGTGGACAGCTGCTGCTGCTGCTGAGTGGAGGGGGAGGTCTTCCCTGAGGGAACTGAGGACATCACCTTGGGAGTCACAGTCACCTCGCACACCGGCCCATCGTACTGGCCCCTGGGCACTCCTCGCAGCTCCGTGAGCTGAACAGTTTAATTGATCAGAAATGCTACATTTAAAATTAATGGTAATATACTGTAATTAGTAAAGTGAAAGAAGTGAAATTTTTGGGTGTAGTTATTGATGAGAACCTGACCTGGAAATCTCATCTTAATTATTTGAGAACAAAGATAGCCAGATCTATTGCTGTATTATACAAGGCAAAATAATTATTTAATGATAAAGCACTACTTATATTGTATAATGCGATAGTTCTTCCATATTTGACTTATTGTGTTGAAGTTTGGGGAAAGGCATGTAAAACATCTACAAATTCTATTTTTATTTTACAGAAAAGAGCAATAAGAATCATCTCAGGAAAGCATTACACTCACCCATCTAACATACTATTTCAACAGCTAAATTTATTAAAGTTTTATGAACTGGTTGACTATGGAATTCTTCAGGTTATGTACAGAGCTCATACAAATTCCTTACCTTGAAATATTCAATCTTATTTTATTAAGAGTCAGTAAATCCAAATTAAAAGGATTAGCAATGTTTTTAAAACCAAAAATTAGAACAAACTCAAAGGAACGATGCACATCAGTTCAAGGAATAAAACTGTGGAATGTTTTGGATTAAAATGGTAAAAAAGCTTCCTCAATGTTTTTGTTTAAGAAAATGGTAAAACGTAGTCTATTGAAAAAATATGAAATTGTTTAGCATACAGTATTCTTTTGAAATCGGTTGTTCTTTGCACGGAGTCGGTTTTTGGCTTGTTATGTTATATTATGCCTGAATGAATGTAATTTATGTATTTTATTTCACAAGTATTTTCTTTCTTTTTATTTTAAGGAGCAGATGTTATAAGATTTTATCTTCTCTCTGCTTCCTTTCATTTTCTTTGTAAATTGTATTTTTTGTTTTGTTTTAATATTTACTAAATTTTAACTGAAAGTGAATAAAGTTTAAAAAAAAAACTTTAAAAAAAACCTACCGTACACAGCAGAGTACCTGCTCAGAGGTGCATATTTAGGAACATAAACCCACCCTGCTGCGAGCCTTTATCCTCTTGTACACATGATCTGGGAAGGGCTTTCGGCTGATGAAGCGCCCACATCCCTCCATGGTGTGAAGGGTACCGTCTTCCAACACAATCTTGCCCTGGCTGATCACCACCAGAGGCCCGCCACGCACCTCTGTCCCCTCAAAGATGTTGTACTCAACAGCCTGGGAGGGAGAACAAGTTTGATGAGATCATGAAAAACATCATGGTGTGAGATCAACACGGGTCAAGCATCTATCTGACCAGGTTGTGGCTCTTAGCTGAGATGATCTTGGTCGTATCAGGGTCCCACAACACGAGGTCAGCATCAGACCCAACTGCGATGCGGCCTTTGCGGGGGTACAGGTTGAATATCTTGGCTGCGTTTGTACTGGTTACTGCCACAAACTGGTTTTCATCCATCTTTCCTGTCACCTATTAAGATATGACAAATAAAAAAATGCACTAGCATGTTAACAAAAAAGGTTTCCAAAGCATTGTGCTCCAGGTCAGGTTGTAAAATGTTGCAAAGTGTTGAAACTAGGTCATATAAAGCTTACCACACATTTGTCCCAGATTAGGGACATCCTCTCCTCCGTGCCGTTGGTGCCCTCTGGAATCATGGTGAAGTTATCTTTGCCTACCGCACGTTGAGAAGTATGGAAAGTGCAGTGAGCGCTACCTGACACCTGCAGGTCACCACTAGAGAAAAAAAAAAGAAAGGCAAAAACAAACGTGAAAGAGTGAATACACTTTTATATGTTACACTGATGATTTAGAGGTGGGGATTTTGTAATGCATAAAGGAAATTCAGCTGGGTATGAAATGTAGCAACTAGGGGTGCAGGAAAAAAAATCGATTTTTTAAAGAATCGATTTTCTTAGTGCTGGCGATTCAGAATTGATTCTAAAAGCCCCAAAATCGATTTAGGAAGATTATTATTTTTTTTTTTACATTAAAACCCATAAGATAAAGAAAATAAAACCATATCTCATAGTATATGAAAGAATACATAAAATGAAAGGTGGCAGAAAGAAGAAGAAATCTGACCCGAACCAGTGACCTCCAGGACCAGATAAGGATAAAGCGGGTAAAGATGATGGATAGATGGCTTTTGTTGAAAAGATCCATCCATACACATTTGAAACATGGATGAATGCAATAGGATTTTGCAGTCTACAGTATTTTATTTTGAGTTAAATGTTTATGCAATACAGTAGGCTGAAATCTTTGTTTACATTTGTATTTTGAATTATTTGTGATGGACTGGAGACATGTCCAGGGTGTCCCCTGCCTCTCGCACAGTGACTGCTGGATATAGGCACCAGTGACCTCCGGGACCCGATTAAAGCTGCTGCATTCTATTCATATACCCATCTGCTCACAATTCAGGCTGCTGTATTTATACTGTATTATTTGACATTATTAATGTTTGCTACAAGCATACATTATTGTTTTAAATAAATGTTTTATTTGTTTACATTATTGTTTAATCTTTTCATGATTTCAATCGAAAATCGTTTCAGAATCGAAAATCGATTCTGAATCAAAAATCGATCCTGGAATGAAAATCGTTTTAGAATCGAAAATCGATTTTTAATCAAATCGGTGCATCAAAAATCGGAATTGAATCGATTCTCCAGACACTGAGAGATTTGCACCCCTAGTAGCAACGGATGTGGTGTCACTGTGCTCCAGCTATCTTCAGACCAGACTGCATACCATGACAGCAGAGAGCCGAGGTAGTCGGGGGTGGTGGGATCAGTGCTGAGCGGTGGAGAGGTGACAAAGGCTGCTGCCTTGGCCCAGTTCTTACTCCAGTAATGGGTACCATCTGTACCCAAGCTGGCAGATATAGGCTCTCCGTAAACCACAGCACCTACAGGAGCAGACGAGTTGGTGTCAGGCGCAAAGCAAAAAATAGCCACAGTACTGACAGTGGACGAGTTTCTTTTCTTACCCTTTTTCCGAGCAAGCGCAATGATGTCAGCCGCACTCTTGCTCATCACCTTCGTAACATAGAGGGGGCAGTTGGTCTGATTAGCTATGGTGATGGAGCGATTGACTGCTTCGGCCTCCACCTGCAGACCAAGACAGACGTTAGGACATGGGTCACACACTGACTGCAGATCTTGAACCTTGTTGAAGAGCAGCACAGGACGAGTTACCTCCTCTGGACGGCTCAGCACGTGGCCTTCAGGGCCAGTGATCCCCAGCTCTAATATACGTTTCTGCTCCTAAAACATACAAACAAGAGAAATACAGCATCAGAGACACACAAGCCCCGCCCCCCCGACTCAAACGCAAATCCAAAGTTTTTTTTCACCTCTGCAACAATGTCTCCGTTCTCCGCATGCACCTGTGCAATGGCTCCAAGTTCTCTGATGACACTGAACACCTCGTAGATCTGCGAGAAAAGAGAGCTGCATGAGTCAGCGGGTAGGACAGGTGTCTGCAACAAAGACAACAAACAGCCGAGACGCCTGTGACAGATCAGCAAAGATCCCACTGAAGCCGAGCACCAGCCAAGCATACCTGAGAGTCAGAAAGTTGGAAAACATCTTTATAAGCCAAATAGACCAGGAAAGAGTTGACACCTGAAGACAGAAAACTTGTGAGAAAACAGCCAAAAGACGGAAGCAAAAGAAAAAAACCAGAACAAAAGGTAGAAAACTGTGATTAAAGGTCCACTGACATCATCTTACAAATTTGCATGAAATGATAGAAGATATATATATTTTATCATTCCACTATGTTCGTTTTTGCAAACAAAATGATAAATTAATGAAAATTCCTTCCAAACTGAGTCTAAAATTAAAAACCGCTTTTCTCTCTGAAAATTCCGACTACAAGCGAATGCAACATTTGTGACGTAGGAAGGAGAACGTCTTTAGAACGCCCCATATAAATATTCATGGCGAACAAGAAATAAAACAACAAAATTATCAATCTAAGTTAAGATTTGAGCTATTTGTCTTTAGTTTTGGAAGCAGGAAGTTAGATGAGCAGAAACAGCAGGTTCTAATTTAGGTCTGCACCCGTATGTATTTGACTCTTACCTGTTCAGGAAGCAGGGAGCTCAGTCCGAGGGGAGGCAGCTTTATTTATTCCATTTTTGACGAAGGTCTTACATCTTTTGGGAAAGTGAAAAGGCTCACTTGTTCACTGATGATATTAGAACACCCAAATGCGACACACCGAACCGGCATTTTTCAAGTTATACAAAAAAAAAAGGCGATCTGGCAGAGAATGCGTTATGAGTTAATGGCAGACGCAGACTGACGGTCCTGCTTCCTACGTCACAAATGTTGCATTCGCTTGTAGTCGGATTTTTCAGAGAGAAAACTGGTTTTTAATTTTAAACTCAGTTTGAAAGGAATTTTCATTAATTTATCATGTGGCGGCCGTGGTGTAGTGGTAATGGCAGTCGACTCCTGATCGGAAGGTTGGAGGTTCGAATCCCACATCCCCACACCATGTGTTGTTGTGTCCCTGGGCAAGACACTTAACCCCGAGTTGCTCCTGGTAGGTCTGGAAGGCGCCTTGCAAGGCAGGCTACCACTACCGGTGTATGAATGGGTGGATGGCTGGTATTGTAAAGTGCTTTGGGGCTCCTCACAGGGGGCTGGAAAGCGCTATATAAATAAGCTCCATTTACCATTAATTTATCATTTTGTTTGCAAAAACGAACATAGTTGAATGATAAAATATATATATCTTCTATCATTTCATGCAAATTTGTAAGATGATGTCAGTGGACCTTTAAAGCAGAATGTGATGTGATTTTCCCTCATCGCGATTTGCTTCCTCATGCACGCTCAGAGAAACAGCAGAAGCTCGAGCCTGCAGGTGTCAGAGTTGCCTACGTACCAAGATCCTTCACCAGTGTCTCCATGTCCTCCTGCATGCCTCTGTGCCACTCAGTGATGTCCACATGCAAAGAATAGTCACAGCAGGACTTGCCATCAGCCCACTCCCTCCACTGGTTGAACGCAGCAACCAGGCCGACACCGGGCTCCGGTACCACATGATCGACTACACAATATAAACAACAAGATGAGTGGTTTTTTTCTGCTAAATTAAATCATACTCTCAACTGCATGCACATATGTTGTGATGCTACAAACACAAATGGTGCGTAACTGATCATGGTTGTGCCCCCAGCCAGAGCAGCCCGGGTGCCCTGGTAGAAGTCATCTGCTGCCACCATGCCTCGGTCGGGCATCTGGAATCGGGTGTGCACGTCAATCCCCCCAGGCATCACCATTCGGCCGTGAGCTTCGATGACCTTAACTCCACCTGGAACAATGAGGTTGTCTCCGATTTGCCTGATGAAACCAGAACACGACATGATGTGCAAATGACGGAAGCTTGATCACAATAAAAGGAGAACAGCTGCTCGTTCTGAATCAAGACTTACTTGATGACTCCGTCCTCCATGTAGATATCCGCCACGAAGGACTGATCATCATTTACTATCTTTGCTCCTTTGATGAGGAGACGGTCACTCTGAAAAGGCATTAAACCATTGTTTAGGAAAAAAACAGTCTATTTTCTTTTAGCAAGTATTCAGAAGCTTGTTTTCGGCTTACAAAGTAATGCAAGTTTAAAGAAAAGTATTCTTGATTTTTAAATAAAAATCAATTTGACATCTGTGTATTTTCAAAAAAGGCGTTCAATACAGGATCAACTGGACTTTATTTGTGACTTTATCTGTGTATTTTCCAGTTTGTTGAGAAAAACCCCTACAACCATTCTACCAAGACAGGAAACAACCAAATAAATGTCTAAAACACACCAAACTGCTCATTAATCTATTGCATGTTTCATCCTAGGAAAATAATAATTAACATTACTTTGCACAATTCATCACTCATAAAACATCACTTGAAAGAGAAGCAGGTTTTGATTAAAACCCTTACGTAAAAGCACAGAGTATAACGTGGCACAATTAGCTGCTCCTGAATGAAATGACAGCGTACCAGGATGGCCTACTTCCACTACAGGCTCTCTGCGCCTCAAAGGAAAGCACAGCAAGATAATGAGCACAGAAGAAGTACACTGGAAGCCTCAGGAGAAGAAATACTCAGACTTACAAGCTGAATGTATGTGGAATTTCAACCAAGCAGTACAGACTGAACTACAAATGGAAATAGGAGTTCCTAAACACATCAGAATATAGGAGCTTATCAGGTGCATGTTGTTGAAAGAATAGCAGACAATGTAAACCTTTCTTCGTGTTTTTAAAAAAAAAATCTTCAAAAATATGCTTTAAAAGAATGTTTAGTTTCCCAATACTTTAGAAATTTTAGTTGGAAGTATGTTTAAACTTGTTATACNGTTGCTGCTGATCTGTTTCATGTTGCTGCTGATCTGTTTCATGTTGCTGCTGATCTGTTTCATGTTGCTGCTGATCTGTTTCATGTTGCTGCTGATCTGTTTCATGTTGCTGCTGATCTGTTTCATGTTGCTGCTGATCTGTTTCATGTTGCTGCTGATCTGTTTCATGTTGCTGCTGATCTGTTTCATGTTGCTGCTGATCTGTTTCATGTTGCTGCTGATCTGTTTCATGTTGCTGCTGATCTGTTTCATGTTGCTGCTGATCTGTTTCATGTTGCTGCTGATCTGTTTCATGTTGCTGATCTGTTTCATGTTGCTGCTGATCTGTTTCATGTTGCTGCTGATCTGTTTCATGTTGCTGCTGATCTGTTTCATGTTGCTGCTGATCTGTTTCATGTTGCTGCTGATCTGTTTCATGTTGCTGCTGATCTGTTTCATGTTGCTGCTGATCTGTTTCATGTTGCTGCTGATCTGTTTCATGTTGCTGCTGATCTGTTTCATGTTGCTGCTGATCTGTTTCATGTTGCTGCTGATAATAATAATAATAATAATAATTGTCTATTCCTGTCATCTGCGTATGTTTCCCATACACAGACAAAATTCGTCTCTGCATTTAACCCAACCACCTACCAGGTGGTGCAGTGAGCAGCCATAGAAAGCGCTCGGGGAGCTAGAGAAATAGGTGTGCACTCATAGACACCCCAAGGTGTGTAGTGGCCGGGACGCGAACCCGCGTCCTTCGGGTCCCAAGTCAAACGCCCTAACCACTACACCATCTGATCTGTTTCATGTTGCTGCTGATCTGTTTCATGTTGCTGCTGATCTGTTTCATGCTGCTGATCTGTTTCATGTTGCTGCTGATTTGTTTTATGTTGCTGTTGATTTGTTTAATGTTGCTGCTGATCGGTTTTCATGTTGCTGCTGATCTGTTTTCATGTTACTGCTGATCTGTTTTCATGTTGCTGCTGATCTGTTTTCATGTTGCTGCTGATGTGTTTTCATGTTGCTGCTGATGTGTTTTATGTTGCTGCTGATCCGTTTCATGTTGCTGTGTTCATTCGTGCTCATACAGGCTCATGTTCGTGCTGCTGTTTGGCGTATTGTTTTTATTGTTTTTATGCTACTAGTGCTTATAATGTATTTGTAAATGATGTTTTTCTTAGTTCATATCTTAGATGTTGTTACTGTTTTTCTTTTTATTGTTGGATGCAACTGGGACCCTGTGTACATAATCTCGTTCTACCACATGTGTTGTGAACGACAATAAGAAACTCTTGACTCGCTGAACCAAACTGAAGCGCTGGTTGTGGGATTCAGTTTGGTTTGGTGGCTCCTCAGATTGAAGAAGTCTTTTTTTCTTTTTTTTAATTATTATTATTATTTTTAAATTAAATTTATTCATTTTACATCAATATAAAAAAAACTATGTTTAAACATCCATCCATCCATCCATTTTCTTCCGCTTATCCGGGGTCGGGTCGCGGGGGTAGCAGCCTAAGTAGGGAGGCCCAGACTTCCCTCTCCCCAGCCACTTGGAGCAGCTCCTCTGGGGGAATCCCAAGGCGTTCCCAGGCCAGCCGAGAAACATAGTCCCTCCAGCGTATCCTGGGTCTTCCTCTGGGTCTCCTCCCGGTGGGACATGCCCGGAACACCTCACCAGGGAGGCGTCCAGGAGGCATCCTAACCAGATGCCCGAGCCACCTCAACTGGCTCCTCTCGATGTGGAGAAGCAGCGGCTCTACTCCGAGTCCCTCCCGGATGACTGAGCTTCTCACCCTATCTCTAAGGGAGAGTCCAGACACCCTGCGGAGAAAACTCATTTCAGCCGCTTGTATCCGAGATCTCGTTCTTTCGGTCACAACCCAAAGCTCATGACCATAGATGAGGGTGGGAACGTAGATCGATCGGTAAATTGAGAGCTTTGCCTTTCGACTCAGCTCTCTCTTCACCACGACAGACCGGTACAGCGCCCGCTTCACTGCGGATGCTGCACCTATCCGCCTATCGATCTCACGCTCCAGTTTTCCCTCATTCGTGAACAAGATCCCGAGATACTTAAACTCCTCCACTTGGGGCAGGACCTCCTCCCCGACCCGGAGAGGGCATGCTACCCTTTTCCGGCTCAAGACCATGGATCCTTCAACACCTTGGCTGCGCCTAGAAATTCTGTCCATAAAAGTTATGAACAGAATCGGTGACAAAGGGCAACCTTGGCGGAGTCCAACTCTCACTGGAAACGAGCCTGACTTACTGCCGGCAATGCGGACCAAGCTCTGACACCGGTCGTACAGGGACCTAACAGCCCATATCAAAGGGCCTGGTACCCCATACTCCCGGAGTACCCCACAGAACCCCCCGAGGGACGCGGTCGAATGCCTTCTCCAAGTCCACAAAGCACATGTAAACTGGTTGGGCAAACTCCCACGCACCCTCCAGGACCCTGCTGAGGGTGTAGAGCTGGTCCAGTGTTCCACGACCAGGACGAAAACCACACTGCTCCTCCTGAATCCGAGGTTCGACTATCCGACGGACCCTCCTCTCCAGAACCCCTGAATAGACCTTACCAGGGAGGCTTAAGAGTGTGATCCCCCTATAGTTGGAACACACCCTACGGTCCCCCTTTTTGAATAGGGGAACCACCACCCCAGTCTGCCAATCCAAGGGAACTGCCCCCGATGTCCACGCGATATTGCAGAGTCGCGTAAGCCAACACAACCCCACAACATCCAGAGCCCTAAGGAACTCAGGGCGAATCTCATCCACCCCCGGAGCCCTGCCACCGCGGAGCTTTTTAACCACCTCGGCGACCTCAGCACCAGAGATCGGAGAACCCGACCCAAAGTCCCCAGGCTCCGCTTCCTCAGTGGAAGACGTGCCAGTAGGATTGAGGAGGTCTTCGAAGTATTCCGCCCACCGACTCACAACATCCCGAGTTGAGGTCAACAGCACGCCACCCCCACCATAAATGGTGTTGGTCGCGTACCGCTTTCCCCCCCTGAGACGCCGGATGGTGGACCAGAATCGCCTCGAAGCCGTACGGAAGTCATTCTCCATGGCCTCTCCGAACTCCTCCCACGCCCGAGTTTTTGCCTCAGCAACCACCCGAGCCGCATGCCGCTTGGACTGCCGGTACCTATCAGCTGCTTCCGGGGTCCCACAAGCCAAAAAGGCCCAATAGGACTCCTTCAGCATGACAGCATCCCTCACCGCCGGTGTCCACCACCGGGTTCGAGGGTTGCCACCACGACAGGCACCAACAACCTTGCGGCCACAACTCCGATAAGCTGCCTCGACAATAGAGGCGCGGAACACGGCCCACTCGGACTCAATGTCCCCCGCCTCCCTCGGAACGTGTTCAAAGCTCTCCCGGAGGTGGGAGTTAAAGCTCCGTCTTACGGGAGACTCTGCCAGACGTTCCCAGCAGACCCTCACAATACGTTTGGGTCTGCCAGGTCTGACCGGCATCCTCCCCCACCATCGGAGCCAACTCACCACCAGGTAGTGGTCAGTGGACAGCTCCGCCCCTCTCTTCACCCGAGTGTCCAGGACATGCGGCCGCAGATCAGATGAGACGACAACAAAGTCGATCATCGAACTACGACCTAGGGTGTCCTGGTGCCAAGAGCACATATGTACACCCTTATGCCTGAACATGGTGTTCGTTATGGACAATCCATGACGAGCACAGAAGTCCAATAACAGAACACCACTCGGGTTCAGATCAGGGGGGCCGTTCCTCCCAACCACACCCCTCCAGGTCTCACTGTCATTGCCCACGTGAGCGTTGAAGTCCCCCAGTAGAACAAGGGAGTCCCCAGGAGGCGCACTCTCCAATACCCCCTCCAAGGACTCCAAAAAGGGTGGGTAATCTGCGCTGCCGTTTGGCGCATAGGCACAAACAACAGTCAGAGCCCGTCCCCCCACACGTAGGCGAAGGGAGGCTACCCTCTCGTTCACCGGGGTGAACCCCAACGTACAGGCACCAAGATGGGGGGCAACAAGTATGCCCACTCCTGCTCGGCGCCTCTCACCAGGGGCAACTCCAGAGTGGAAGAGTGTCCAACCCCTCTCAAGGAAACTGGTTCCAGAGCCAGAGCCATGCGTTGAGGTGAGTCCGACTATTTCTAGCCGGAACCTCTCAACCTCACACACTAGCTCAGGCTCCTTCCCCACCAGAGAGGTGACATTCCATGTCCCAATGGCCAGCTTCTGTAGCCGAGGATCAGACCGCCAGGGTCCCCGCCCTCGGCCACCACCCATCCCACATTGCACCCGACCCCTTTGGCCCCTCCCATAGGTGGTGAGCCCATGGGAAGGGGGACCCACGTCTCCTCTTCGGGCTGTGCCCGGCCGAGCTCCATGGGTAAAAGCCCGGCCACCAGGCGCTCGCCAACGTGCCCCACCTCCGGGCCTGGCTCCAGAGTGGGGCCCCGGTGACCCGCGTCCGGGCGAGGGAACATTGATTCCATTAGTGTTACTCATCAAGGGGTGTTTGGGCTGCACTTTGTCTGGTCCCTCACCT
>JBBPBX010102079.1:0-12091 GCA_038048925.1 Garcialebias charrua
GAACTAGACAAAAGGGTCTTCTCCTACTCCGCTCCTGTTTCCTGGAACCTCTCTAAGCGACTTCAAACATCTGTTAAGTTCCTGGAAAAAAACAATTCAGAGATGTTCCCGTTTTAATGTTTTTTTTTTTTTTTACATCTACTTATAGTCTAGCTGTTTTTTTGTTACATTTTTAATACCATTTAATTTCACTTGTTCTTCCCAATTTGTACGCATCCTTTATGATTGTCTACTGTTGTCATCACTCTTTGTGGTCTCTCTTGTAAATGAATCCCAGAAACTCAATGGGTTTAACCTGTATAAATAAATGTTGAATGAATGAAACAAAATGAGCAAACAACCGCAAGAACAACAAACATGAGAAAACAAAATAAAATATGAATAAACAACAACAAAAGTGAGTAAACAACAAATATGAGCAATCAGCTGCTAACATACTGTTTGTTTGTTTTCAGCTCGTGGCCATTTATGAAGTTCTGAAGGACGAACAGAGACGGAGAAGGTAAAGGACTCTCGTTATAAACGGCATACCTATGTTAAAAACAGCACACACATGTTAAAAATTAACTCGCATGCATGTTAAAACAGCACAGTCGCGCATTAAAAACTAACACACACATATGTTAAAAACTAACATGCATGTTAAAACAGCACATGCGTGTGAAACACGTTAAAAACTAACTCTGTCACGATCCGTTAGGTTTGAACCCAAAATGCAGGCAAGATGAATGAAGCAGGGGATTTGTTTGAAAATAAAACTTATTTATTTTTAAACGACACAAAACAAAAGCTGGCGTGGCAGCAAAAACGATCAAACTAACAGACTGGTAAACAGGATGGGTACAGAAGGACCGTGTTGTCTGTGAGAACAGAGAACAGAGCTGAAACCAAAAAACAATGACTGGACAGGTTGGAGGTAGATGGCAGGAGTTTAAATGCTGAGCTGAACAGGTGGAAGAAATGAAGACTGATTGATAAGCTGAGGCAGAAGGGGTGTGGTGAACAGTTGACTGACAGGAGTGGCTGTGAGAAATGACAGATGGGTGAAAAGCAAAACACAGCAGGAAAAACAAACAATGGCATGAGGAGCAGAAGAAGTGAGTAGAAGAGTAGAATCAGGGCTGAAGAGGGAGTGAAAAGAAATGACAGAGACAAAGTTACAACAAGAAACAAATCACACAAAGAACAGAACAAAAACCAGAAGGGCAGAGGAACAAAGCAGGATGGGAAAAACATGACATTTTACAAGTGGTGTACAGATGAACTAATTAAGCAGGGAAGGCATGGTGCAGGGAGACAGGAGTAGAGGAAGGGTGACAGGCATTACTGGGATGGATGGTAAAACTACAGGAGCAAACTACAGGAGCAGAGGAAGGGTGACAGGCATTACTGGGATGGATGGTAAAACTACAGGAGCAAACTACAGGAGCAGAGGAAGGGTGACAGGCATTACTGGGATGGTAAAACTACAGGAGCAGAGGAAGGGTGACAGGCATTACTGGGATGATGGTAAAACTACAGGAGCAAACTACAGGAGCAGAGGAAGGGTGACAGGCATTACTGGGATGAATGGTAAAACTACAGGAGCAAACTACAGGAGCAGAGGAAGGGTGACAGGCATTACTGGGATGGATGGTAAAACTACAGGAGCAAACTACAGGAGCAGAGGAAGGGTGACAGGCATTACTGGGATGGTAAAACTACAGGAGCAGAGGAAGGGTGACAGGCATTACTGGGATGATGGTAAAACTACAGGAGCAAACTACAGGAGTAGAGGAAGGGTGACAGGCATTACTGGGATGGATGGTAAAACTACAGGAGCAAACTACAGGAGTAGAGGAAGGGTGACAGGCATTACTGGGATGGATGGTAAAACTACAGGAGCAAACTACAGGAGCAGAGGAAGGGTGACAGGCATTACTGGGATGGTAAAACTACAGGAGCAGAGGAAGGGTGACAGGCATTACTGGGATGAATGGTAAAACTACAGGAGCAAACTACAGGAGTAGAGGAAGGGTGACAGGCATTACTGGGATGGATGGTAAAACTACAGGAGCAAACTACAGGAGTAGAGGAAGGGTGACAGGCATTACTGGGATGGATGGTAAAACTACAGGAGCAAACTACAGGAGTAGAGGAAGGGTGACAGGCATTACTGGGATGGATGGTAAAACTACAGGAGCAAACTACAGGAGTAGAGGAAGGGTGACAGGCATTACTGGGATGGATGGTAAAACTACAGGAGCAAACTACAGGAGCAGAGGAAGGGTGACAGGCATTACTGGGATGGATGGTAAAACTACAGGAGCAAACTACAGGAGCAGAGGAAGGGTGACAGGCATTACTGGGATGGTAAAACTACAGGAGCAGAGGAAGGGTGACAGGCATTACTGGGATGAATGGTAAAACTACAGGAGCAAACTACAGGAGTAGAGGAAGGGTGACAGGCATTACTGGGATGGATGGTAAAACTACAGGAGCAAACTACAGGAGTAGAGGAAGGGTGACAGGCATTACTGGGATGGATGGTAAAACTACAGGAGCAAACTACAGGAGTAGAGGAAGGGTGACAGGCATTACTGGGATGGATGGTAAAACTACAGGAGCAAACTACAGGAGTAGAGGAAGGGTGACAGGCATTACTGGGATGAATGGTAAAACTACAGGAGCAAACTACAGGAGTAGAGGAAGGGTGACAGGCATTACTGGGATGGATGGTAAAACTACAGGAGCAAACTACAGGAGTAGAGGAAGGGTGACAGGCATTACTGGGATGGATGGTAAAACTACAGGAGCAAACTACAGGAGTAGAGGAAGGGTGACAGGCATTACTGGGATGGATGGTAAAACTACAGGAGCAAACTACAGGAGTAGAGGAAGGGTGACAGGCATTACTGGGATGGATGGTAAAACTACAGGAGCAAACTACAGGAGCAGAGGAAGGGTGACAGGCATTACTGGGATGGTAAAACTACAGGAGCAGAGGAAGGGTGACAGGCATTACTGGGATGAATGGTAAAACTACAGGAGCAAACTACAGGAGTAGAGGAAGGGTGACAGGCATTACTGGGATGGATGGTAAAACTACAGGAGCAAACTACAGGAGTAGAGGAAGGGTGACAGGCATTACTGGGATGGATGGTAAAACTACAGGAGCAAACTACAGGAGTAGAGGAAGGGTGACAGGCATTACTGGGATGGATGGTAAAACTACAGGAGCAAACTACAGGAGCAGAGGAAGGGTGACAGGCATTACTGGGATGGTAAAACTACAGGAGCAGAGGAAGGGTGACAGGCATTACTGGGATGGTAAAACTACAGGAGCAGAGGAAGGGTGACAGGCATTACTGGGATGAATGGTAAAACTACAGGAGCAAACTACAGGAGTAGAGGAAGGGTGACAGGCATTACTGGGATGGATGGTAAAACTACAGGAGCAAACTACAGGAGTAGAGGAAGGGTGACAGGCATTACTGGGATGGATGGTAAAACTACAGGAGCAAACTACAGGAGCAGAGGAAGGGTGACAGGCATTACTGGGATGGATGGTAAAACTACAGGAGCAAACTACAGGAGCAGAGGAAGGGTGACAGGCATTACTGGGATGGTAAAACTACAGGAGCAGAGGAAGGGTGACAGGCATTACTGGGATGAATGGTAAAACTACAGGAGCAAACTACAGGAGTAGAGGAAGGGTGACAGGCATTACTGGGATGGATGGTAAAACTACAGGAGCAAACTACAGGAGTAGAGGAAGGGTGACAGGCATTACTGGGATGGATGGTAAAACTACAGGAGCAAACTACAGGAGCAGAGGAAGGGTGACAGGCATTACTGGGATGGTAAAACTACAGGAGCAGAGGAAGGGTGACAGGCATTACTGGGATGAATGGTAAAACTACAGGAGCAAACTACAGGAGTAGAGGAAGGGTGACAGGCATTACTGGGATGAATGGTAAAACTACAGGAGCAAACTACAGGAGTAGAGGAAGGGTGACAGGCATTACTGGGATGGATGGTAAAACTACAGGAGCAAACTACAGGAGTAGAGGAAGGGTGACAGGCATTACTGGGATGGATGGTAAAACTACAGGAGCAAACTACAGGAGTAGAGGAAGGGTGACAGGCATTACTGGGATGGATGGTAAAACTACAGGAGCAAACTACAGGAGCAGAGGAAGGGTGACAGGCATTACTGGGATGGATGGTAAAACTACAGGAGCAAACTACAGGAGTAGAGGAAGGGTGACAGGCATTACTGGGATGGATGGTAAAACTACAGGAGCAAACTACAGGAGTAGAGGAAGGGTGACAGGCATTACTGGGATGGATGGTAAAACTACAGGAGCAAACTACAGGAGTAGAGGAAGGGTGACAGGCATTACTGGGATGGATGGTAAAACTACAGGAGCAAACTACAGGAGCAGAGGAAGGGTGACAGGCATTACTGGGATGGTAAAACTACAGGAGCAGAGGAAGGGTGACAGGCATTACTGGGATGAATGGTAAAACTACAGGAGCAAACTACAGGAGTAGAGGAAGGGTGACAGGCATTACTGGGATGGATGGTAAAACTACAGGAGCAAACTACAGGAGTAGAGGAAGGGTGACAGGCATTACTGGGATGGATGGTAAAACTACAGGAGCAAACTACAGGAGTAGAGGAAGGGTGACAGGCATTACTGGGATGGATGGTAAAACTACAGGAGCAAACTACAGGAGCAGAGGAAGGGTGACAGGCATTACTGGGATGAATGGTAAAACTACAGGACTGGGGACAGAAGGGACAAAAATATGACAGAAGGGAGTAAGTGTGAGGTCAGGCTAAAGGGAGGGGAGTCAGCGGGGCCGCTGACCGTGACAAACACACACGTTAAAAACAGCATACACGTGTTAAAAACTAACGTGTTAAAAACTAACACACACATGTTAAAAACTAAACACATGGTAAAAACTAACTCGTGTTAAAAACTAACATACACACACACACATTAAAAACTAACACACACATTAAAAACAGCACACACATTAAAAAATAACGCACGTGTTAAAAACTAACACATACATGTTAAAAACTAACACACATGTTAAAAACTAACACAAACATGTTAAAAACTAACACACATGTTAAAAACTACAAACCGGATTCCAACCAATTGTGAATAAAAACTGAATGCAATGATGTGGAGATGGCAAATGTCAATATTTTTTTCGTAATAGAACATAGATGACAGATCAAAAGTTTAATCTGAGTAAATGTAACATTTTAAAGGAAAAATATGTTGATTCAAAATTCACAGTGTCAACAACTCCCCAAAAAGTTGTGACAAGTAGCAATAAGTGGCTGGAAAAAGGAAATTGAGCAAATAATGAACATCTGGAAGATCAATTAACACTAGTTAGGTCAATTGGATGTGTGCTGAGCCCCCTTCTATTCACCCTGCTAACACACGACTGCACACCATCATACAGCTCCAACCACTTCATCAAGTTTGCGGACGACACAACAGTGGTGGGTCTCATCAGCAACAACGATGAGACGGACTACAGGAACGAGGTGAGCCGCCTGGCCTTGTGGTGCGGACACAACAATCTCACTCTCAACGTGGAGAAGACAAAGGAGATTGTTGTGGACTTCAGGAAGAGGGATGCCCAACATGCCCCTCTGACCATCAACAGCACCGCAGTGGAGAGAGTAGACAGCACCAAGTTCCTGGGAGTGCACGTCTCAAAGGACCTGTCCTGGAGCAGGAACACTGCAGCACTGGCCAAGAAGGCTCACCAGCACCTCTACTTTCTCCGCAAGCTGAAAAGGGCTGGAGCTTCAACCCCCATCATGTGCACCTTCTACAGAGGTGCCATAGAAAGTGTCCTGACCAGCTGCATCACTGTGTGGTTTGGTGCATGTACTGCATCCTGCCGCAAGAGCCTCCAGCGCATCGTGAGAGCAGCTGAGAAGATCGTCGGCACCTCCTTGCCCTCACTGCAGGACTTACACAGCAACCGCCTCACTCGGAAAGCCCTCTGCATGGCAGGTGATCCCACACACCCACTACACAGCTGCTTCAGACTGCTGCCATCAGGGAGGAGACTGAGGAGTCTCCAGGCTCGAACCAGCAGACTGAGAGACAGCTCTGTTCATCAGGCAGTCAGAATGCTAAACACTCTGCCTGCTCTGCCTCCCCTCCCATTTGAACTGCCTTAACACAAAAAACTTTCTCACACATTACCACACAACACAAAGATTTTAACACTGGACTCTGTGTCATCAAACGGGTTATTCACTAAACTCTCGGTCATGTGCTCATTCAGTTTGCACTACTTCTCATATTTGCACTAATGTTTGTATTACATTACTGCCTATAGTCATACTACTGTTTACATTTACTGTTGACATTTATTACTACTGTTTACATTTATTACTACTGTTTACATTTACTGTTGACATTTATTACTACTGTTTACATTTATTACTACTGTTTACATTTATTACTACTGTTTACATCTAGACTTTTTATATCTACACTACTGCTGATATACAGTATATATTCTTTTTACTAGCCTTATTGCATAATGCCACTTTGTCTCTATACCAATATCAACTACCTCATACATATACTGTGTACATTAACCCCATATGCTGCTTTGTCACTCTTTACAAATGTCAAATGCCAGAACCTTCATTTATTTTATAGATATACTTTTTATACTTTATACTTCGGGACAGTATTACACTCTATTTCATTTTATGATTATGTTTATTAAATGTTGGTGTTTTGGTGTTGGTGAAACTTTTTATACTTTTATACTACTATGAAAAACTACTATGCAAAAAACTCAGGACAGTACTAAACTTTTATTATTTCATTTTATGCTTGTTTATTAATTGTTTATGTTTAGTGTTTAAATGGTTACTGTTGCACCGAGGGACTGAGAGAGAAATGCAATTTCAATCTTGTGTATGTCCTGTACATATTGCAGTTCTGACAATAAAGTTGACTTTGACTTTGAATTGACAACATGATTGGTATAAAAAGAGCTTCTCAGAGTGTCAGTGTCTCTCAGAAGCCAAGATGGTAAGAGGATCACCAATTCCACCATTGTTGCACAGAAAGATAGTGCAGCAATACCAGAATGGTGTTACCCAGCGTAAAATAGCAAAGACTTTTAAGTTATCATCATCAACCGTGCATAACATCATCAAAAGATTCAGAGAATCTGGAACAATCGCTGTGCGTAAGGGTCAAGGCCGTAAAACTCTACTGGATGCTCGTGATCTCCGGGCCCTTAAACATCACTGCACCTCAAACAGGAATGCCACTGTCAAGGAAATAACAGAATGGGCTCAGGAATACTTCCAGAAAGCATTGTCAGTGAACACAATCCACCGTGCCAGCTGAAACTCTACAGTGCAAAGAGGAAGCCATTTCTAAGCAAGCTCCACAAGCTCAGACGTTTGCACTGGGCCAGGGGTCATTTAAAATGGAGTGTGGCAAAATGGAAGACTGTTCTGTGTCAGATGAGTCACGATTTGAAGTTCTTTATGGAACACTGGGACGCCATGTCATCCGGACCAGAGAGGACAAGGATAGCCCAAGTTGTTATCAACGCTCCGTTCAGAAGCCTGCATCACTGATGGTATGGGGTTGCATGAGCGCTTGTGGCATGGGCAGCTTGCATGTCTGGAAAGGCACCATTAATGCAGAGAACTATGTTCAGGTTCTAGAACAACATATGCTCCATCTAGACGTCATCTCTTTCAGGGAAGACCCTGCATTTTTCAACAAGATAATGCCAGACCACATTCTGCAGCAATCACAACATCATGGCTACGTAGGAGAAGGATCCGGTACTGAAATGTCCAGCCTGCAGTCCAGATCTTTCACCTATAGAGAACATTTGGCGCATCATAAAGAGGAAGGTGCAACAAAGAAGGCCCAAGACGATTGAACAGTTAGAGGCCTGTATTAGACATGAATGGGAGAGCATTCCTATTTCTAAACTTGAGAAACTGGTCTCCTCTGTCCCCAGACGTCTGTTGAGTGTTGTAAGAAGAAGGGGGGATGCCACACAGTGGTAAAAATGGACTTGTCCCAACTTTTTGGGATTTGTTGACGCCATGAAATTTTGAAACAACATATTTTTCCCTTAAAATGATACATTCTCTCAGTTTAAACTTTTGATCTGTGATTTGTGTTCTATTCTGAATAAAATATTAGATGTTGGCACCTCCACATCATTGCATTCAGTTTTTATTCACAATTTGTTTAGTGTCCCAACTTTTTTGGAATCAGGTTTGTAACACACACATTAAAAACGAACACACACATGTTAAAAACTAACACACACACGTTACAAACTAACACACACATGTTACAAACTAACACACACATGTACACACACATTACAAACTAACACACACATGTTAAAAACTAACACACACATTACAAACTAACACACACGTTAAAATCTAACACATACATGTACACACACGTTTCAAACTAACACACACATGTTAAAAACTAACACACACATGTACACACACGTTTCAAACTAACACACACATGTTAAAAACTAACACACATGTTAAAAACTAACACACATGTTAAAAACTAACACACATGTTAAAAACAGCACACACACACATGTTAAGAACTACCACAAACATGTTAAAAACAGAACACACTTGTTAAAAACTAACGCATGTTAAAAATGTCTGGGGCTGTCCTGTGTCAATGTCTGGGGCTTTGTCCTGTGCTCCTCGGGGTAGATTTTTCTGCCATGGCCGCTGACCAGCCGAGAGACGCTGATATAACTGCCCTTCGTGCCGGCGTTTCAGGGCTTAAGCTAGAGGAGGTCAAATTGGGAGAGGGCGGTCCTTTGATCCTGTGTGACGTTTCCACAGGCCGGACACGCCCAGTGGTTCCATCAGGTTGGCGCCGCCGCATTTTTGACTCTGTTCACTCTCTCTCGCACCCAGGTGTGCGCGCGTCTGTGAAACTAGTCAGCGCACGTTTTGTGTGGCCTGGTTTACGCAGAGAGGTGAGGAGTTGGGCAGCGGCTTGCGTGGCTTGTCAGCGTGCCAAGGTGCACCGGCACACTAAGGCACCACTGGAACCATTTCCCATTCCAGCCAAGCGTTTTGACCACGTGCATGTGGACTTAGTTGGTCCCCTGCCCCCATCACGGGGTTTCACACACCTGCTTACAGTGGTCGACCGCACAACCAGGTGGCCGGAGGTCGTTCCTCTTTCTTCCACAACTACCTCCGACGTGGCTGGTGCGTTCCTCTCCACTTGGGTTGCCCGTTTTGGTGTGCCCTCGGACATCACTTCAGACAGAGGTCCCCAGTTTATTTCAGGGCTCTGGTCCGAGATGGCGCGCTCCTTGGGGGTGCAGGTGCATCGCACTACCGCCTACCACCCTCAGGCTAACGGGTTGGTTGAACGTTTCCATCGGTCTCTTAAGGCGGCGTTACGTGCTGCGCTAACAGACGTTGGCTGGGTGGAGCGTTTGCCGTGGGTGCTGCTTGGGTTGCGATCAGCTCCTAAGGAGGACCTCAACGCTTCATCAGCCGAGTTGGTTTTTGGTCAGCCTGTACGAATCCCAGGGGAGTTTTTGTTAGACGCTGCCGCTCCACGGTTCCCCGAAGCGGTGGACCCCTATTCGCAGAGTGGTCTTTTGGTTCCGGGTCCTGTGCACCATTGTTTCCCGCAGGCGTTTGTGCCCACTGCACTCCAGTCTGCCCGTTTTGTTTTTGTGCGACGTGACGCCCACCGTTCGCCCCTCCAGCCTCCGTATGACGGGCCGTTTCGAGTGCTCGAAAGGGGCGCGAAAAGTTTTGTTTTAGACATGGGTGGGCGTAGAGAGCTGGTTACAGTGGACCGCCTGAAGCCAGCCTATGTGTTGGCTGATGATGAGGTGTTGCCGGCTCAGGTTCCTAGACGCGGCCGCCCTCCTGCTCGACCCCATCTTCCGTTTTCTCCCCCCAACTGTGTTCCTCCCCCTGTGGCACAAAATGTTGTTCCTGCACGGGTGCCAGCCGTTTCTCCGCCCCCGAGTCGACGCAGTCGGTTCGGCAGGTTGATTAGGGCCCCTGTGAGAGACTGATATGTTTTGTATTTGCCCTTCTGGGTGTTCGGGGGGGGGCTGTGTGGTGTGTTGGTGAGGCATGTGGCCTCATCTCTCTCTCACCCAGTAGGAGGAGCCAGCGAGGTGCTCCCCAGGTTTTACCAGGTGATGAAGAAGAAGTGTTCGTGTGTTCATTCATTCATTCTGTAACTGGTTTTGACGCTCGAAGGATTAAAGGCAACTGCTTGCAGATCAGTTTGTTTCTCCTTCTTCACACGCTACAGTTGGTACAGTACAGTTGTTTTGGTGCTGTCCTGACAATGGCACGGGACAGTCTGGGGCTGAACACCTCAATGTGTAACTGGCTGCTAGACTTCCTGACCGGGAGACCACAGACAGTACGAGTCGGGAGTAACACATCTAGCACCATCACATTGAACACAGGGGCCCCACAAGGATGTGTGCTGAGCCCCCTTCTATTCACCCTGCTAACACACGACTGCACACCATCATACAGCTCCAACCACTTCATCAAGTTTGCGGACGACACAACAGTGGTGGGTCTCATCAGCAACAACGATGAGACGGACTACAGGAACGAGGTGAGCCGCCTGGCCTTGTGGTGCGGACACAACAATCTCACTCTCAACGTGGAGAAGACAAAGGAGATTGTTGTGGACTTCAGGAAGAAGGATGCCCAACATGCCCCTCTGACCATCAACAGCACCGCAGTGGAGAGAGTAGACAGCACCAAGTTCCTGGGAGTGCACGTCTCAAAGGACCTGTCCTGGAGCAGGAACACTGCAGCACTGGCAAAGAAGGCTCACCAGCGTCTCTACTTTCTCCGCAAGCTGAAAAGGGCTGGAGCTTCAACCCCCATCATGAGCACCTTCTACAGAGGTGCCATAGAAAGTGTCCTGACCAGCTGCATCACTGTGTGGTTTGGTGCATGTACTGCATCCTGCCGCAAGAGCCTCCAGCGCATTGTGAGAGCAGCTGAGAAGATCGTGGGCACCTCCTTGCCCTCACTGCAGGACTTACACAGCAAACGCCTCACTCGGAAAGCCCACTGCATGGCAGGTGATCCCACACACCCACTACACAGCTGCTTCAGACTGCTGCCATCAGGGAGGAGACTGAGGAGTCTCCAGGCTCGAACCAGCAGACTGAGAGACAGCTCTGTTCATCAGGCAGTCAGGATGCTAAACACTCTGCCTGCTCTGCCTCCCCTCCCATTTGAACTGCCTTAACACAAAAAACTTTCTCACACATTACCACACAACACAAAGATTTTAACACTGGACTCTGTGTCATCAAACGGGTTATTCACTAAACTCTCGGTCATGTGCTCATACAGTTTGCACTACTTCTCATACTTGCACTAATGTTTGTATTACATCACTGCCTATAATCATAATACTGTTTACATTCTCTGTTTACATTTATTAATACTGTTTACTTTTATTACTACTGCTTACATGTAATTACTACTGTTTACATTTACACTACTCTAATATCTACACCACTGCTGGTACATATACAGTGTGCTCTGAACGGTCTTATTTAGGGATGCCCAATGTGCCTTACTGCATATGCCACTTTTTGCCTCTATAACAACATCAACTACTACCTCATACATATACTGTGCTGCTGCTTTGCCACTTTGCAAATGTCAATGCTAGAAACCTTTAGTTTATTTTAGTTATACTTTTTATACTCTTTTTTTATACTAGTATGCAAAAACTCAGGACAGTATTATGTTCATTAAATGTTTAATGTTTTAGTTTTAGAGTTGGTGTAAATTTTCATACTCTTATACCACTATGCAAAAAACTCAGGACAGTGTTAGTTTTACTATTTTATGCTTATGTCTATTATTATATGTTTCAGTGTTTCAATGTTTAGATGTTTACTGTTGCACCGAGGGACTGAGAGAAACGCAATTTCGGTCCTGTGTATGTCCTGTACAGTACATATTGCAGATCTGACAATAAAGTTGACTTTGACTTTTGACTTTGAA
>JBBPBX010102080.1:0-12091 GCA_038048925.1 Garcialebias charrua
AAATTATTCCTTTTTCCTGCTCCGCTCTCTGTGTGTCTGAAGCTCCTCGGGTACTCATCTCCGAACGTAAATTAAGATTATGGATCTGGTATCATGGACGATCAACTCTATTGACAAGATTTTTTCAACAAAACGACAAGGTCCGGGGGAACCAGCGTGTCCAGCTCAGACGCACACTGCGGGATACGTCATGGACTCGTGGGGAGTGTGGCAGGTGATGTGTCTCTCAGTCCTGTCTCAGGAGGACGTTGAAGACGTTTACATAATTGGATTTATGATATCAGGGACTCTGCTTTTTGGCATCGGAGAGGCTCTGTTCTTACGAAAATTGAAGAAGGCGGCGGCAGCAGTTTCGGCCATGGCAAAGCTTCCGAGCCAGTGTGAAGGTTTGATCCGTGCCGTGACCTCGCAAAATCAGCTGATTTACAAGCTAAACCGTAAGGTGGAGGGGATTTATGAGAATCAGAACTGCTGGCTGAACAACATCATCAGAACTGTGGCCGATCTGAAAAAGGCTCATGGACTAATCTCACCACCTCAACCTCAAATGCATATGTAATCTGTTTTTCATTGTGCTTGCTGGTAGAGTTTGTTGATGTCTCAACTCGTGTCCTGATAGACAAGATGTGAAATATCTTTTTTGTTATACCACTATCATGGTTCTTCCCCATTTTCCTATCTTAAAATTATTATTCTGATAAGAATAAGAAGGCAGTGCTGATAAAATTAGCTGCAGCTTTGTACACTTAGTCCATCTTTCGTGCGACTGTACGTACATGTTCTCGCTGTACCTCAGTGCAATGATAATAAAGATTATTCTGATTATGACTGTAAGTAAGCAGTCGACATGTTTCTCCCTTGTTTGGGATTAAGAAGGTTTTTAAAATGAAAGGGGCAAACTTTGATTTTTAAAAGCCTTCAAGGTTCAAGCCTGAGGCGTGAATATTTGTGATGAAATCCTTGTAGGGGCTCATTTGGTTCTGAGGTGGGCATATTTCTGTATCATAGAAAATATAAAGACGTGAACTGTGAGGACAGTGTTTAGTACAGCAGCGTGGATGGTAAAGTACAGTTTATATTCTGAATGCTTGTGTGTGTCAGAGTGTTGTATTGTGCATAATAAAGGGGATGCATTTGTGTGAAACTATGATGGTATGTGTGAGTGAGAGCCGTTCTGAGGAAGTAAAAAAAAAAAGTGTGAACATGCATCTGTGCAGACTAACACATCCACCCCCTAATCCAATCTGCTTCCAGTGAGTAACTTTCTGCAGCTCTCAGGCAGAAAAGTTCAAATGGCTCATAAGTGAAAAGCTCTCACTGTTTCCTCCCACCCCTTTTTCTGAACAGGACAGTTGTGACTTGCAAAATATATATACATTAATCATCGTTTTTATTAGATATTCCACCTAAAAAATATTTCTGACACACAGAAGAAAGGCTTGTTTTTACCCCCGCATCTTTAAAGTCAAACATCAGCTTGTTAGTGAGCCGATTAGTCACCCTTAGCAACAGCTTCATCTTGTCAAAGGTCTTTGTCACGCTGTCAGTCGTCTTCATCTGTAGGTGTCTGACAGAAACTAAAGGATCCTTGACATTTGAATAAGCAAACCCTCATTCTCAGCTGAACCGTTTCCACCCAACGTCGTATCAACAGCTCATCGTTGTGATAGTTATTAGACATTTCATCTGAGCCGGTTTACGGGCGTGTTTATCTGCAGCTTCTGGACACTGGAAGTTAATGAAAGCATCAAAAGCTAAAGGAGCTGCGTGAAGCGACACAAACAAATGGCTCTGCTGTAAAATAACAGCTGTTTTCAGTTGTGACTTTTTGCCAGCTCTATTTCTCAAAGACTGCTGCATATGGCCACCGGTGACCCCTGCGACCCACAAAGGAAGAAGCAAGTAAAAAAGATGGATAAATGAAAATTTTATTGCAGTGGGCTGCACATGGTGGTTAACATCTAATTTGAAAAGTTGCCATTTTTATATAAAATTATTTCCATGACAGTTGACCAGGGATCAGTCTGATTATCTTACGTATCAGTAAATTGGCCTTTTTAAATGTACTCTGTTGACAAGAAAGTTCATGCTCAATCATCCAGGTATCAAATCTTGGTGGGGGAACAGTGTGCTGGAACTACTCAGACTGATGAAGCCCTCTGGAGTGAGGGTGAAACGTTTCTACTAAAAAGAAACTGTCCAGATGACCTGATTGAGAATTATCGGATGTACTCTATTGAGTTAACTTTAATTTAATTCACCCAAGAGTATAAAACTTTAAAATAAAGTTTAACTTCAGCCCTTCTGATCTGCAGACTCCAGCATGAACGAAAATCTCGGAGAGCGGAGGCGCATCTGAGAATTGCTTTGTCAACAGTTGGTTTAAATTTAGGACTTACAATTAGACACCAAGTAATTACAGTCGGTGGTACAAAAATTATACCAGTGATATAGTTGTGGGCGTAAACTGTGTTCCAGGCTTTTGTCGTCACAGAACGGTGCGATTCCAGGTTTAGCTTTGCGGGTTTGTTTTAGGGAACAAAATCAACAGGTTTTGTGATTCTTTGAAGGCGGAGGTCTTTAACTGTCTTGCAACAGAAAATAGCTCAAATGACGCATCTCCAAGTGCTTTTTATAGTAGGCTGGTTCTATTTATTTTGGTTGTAGTGTTATTGTTGTGATAGTTGTAGAATGACCAGAAAAGGAATTATCTTTATTTAGTCAAACCTACAGTGCTTCCTGTTCCTCACCTTCTTTACAAACAAGATTTATTCCACAAAACAAGTAACTTACGTTGAGATATTGTGAAAATAAATGTATTCTGGTTTGTTTTTTCTGGTTTTGCCAGAAATCTTTAGACTAGTTCTAAATTTAGTATATGCTCAATTAAAAAAATTTTTTTTTTTACTTCTATTCATGAGTTGATAAAACAATTTACCACCATGAGGAATCAATCAGATCTAACTGTAAATGAAAGTGTTTCACTCAGTGTTAATTTTGACAGCTATTTTTAATTTAGTTTTAGTCTTAGTCATGTGACTAAAACATCATTTAGTTTTAGTCATTACTTAGTCATCAGAATTTTTTTTGTTTTAGTCTAATTTTAGTTGACAAATCAATGAAAACATTTAGTCGACTAAATCTACAGTCAATTAAGTCGACTAAGTTATACATAGTAAAAACTTTTCATCAATTCTCTGTAGTTACTAAAACAAAACAATGTTTTAACCATAATATTAATATTAATATGCAATACATACAACAACAAATAAAACTTTTTTCAAACATTATTTGTCTAACCTTGCTTTTAACAGTAAAACTACAAGCAGTACTTGAATCCAGTGTTAATTTTGACAGCTATTTTTAATTTAGTTTTAGTCTTAGTCATGTGACTAAAACATCATTTAGTTTTAGTCATTACTTAGTCATCAGAATTTTTTTTGTTTTAGTCTAATTTTAGTCGACAAATCAATGAAAACATTTAGTCGACAAAAATAATTAGTCAACAAAATTAACACTGGTTTCACTACACAATTAGTTTATATTATTGTACTTTCTCGCTTGTAAGTTGCTCCAGAGGATAAGTCACATCAGTCAAACAATCATCATGAAGAGGAAAAAAACATACAAGTCATTTTGGCGTATAAGTCTCATTTATTATGCATCACCGCTGACCCGTTGCGCTTATTATGCATCAATTTAACGTTAAAAACAGCTTCATTTCGCCTGGGCGGTGTGGCTTCATCCATCCATCATAGCCAGAGCTGCTAGCTCTTCAGTGTTCCTCCGCCTGCATCAGCTGATTGAAGCAAGAAGGCATGGGAGCAGTGGTGTAGTCTACATTTTTGTAGTGGGTACAACCTGGTAAAGTTAGTTTTACGTTGGAAATTGGACACCGCTGAAGCCACGGAGCGTGAATGTCCAATGTCCAACATAAAACTAACTTCACCGCGATTGGTTACTGTGCTTAGAAACCAAAGTACACTGGTTATTACTATGCAATCATCAATTCATTTTGATTTTAAAGCATATTGAACATATCCAAATTTTTCTGATGCTTATACAGTATTTGAATACAGTAAATGACCAACAAACTTTGTACAACAGTTGGCTTTGTATTAAAAACATGTTGTAGAATTTATAAAACGGTATCAAAGCAAAACATGTTCAGGCATTAAGTAGTAAATACAGAAGTATTATTTACACAATAATTTGCTGCAAGCAAATGTAATAAACAAGCGCTAAATACCGATAGATTGTTATGGAAGTGTTTAACTGCTGTTTAACGTATCAGTGACACGTGCCTAATGTCAGTATAGTTGGGCACTTTTGAGTGGGTATACTGAAATTTAAGCTTTTCCCACTCCATATGCCCGCATATCACGTAGACTACACCACTGAATGGGAGGACTCACTGTTGCAATTCTTTGAAATTTGAAGCGTCAGTCAAAAATTGCGTTTTGAATATGGAAGAAAAAAACGTGTATAAGTTGCTTTGGCATATAAGTCGCAGGACTGGTAAATCTATGCAAAAAACTGCGACACATGCCGGAAAATACGGTAATGTTCATAGTAATTTTACGCCTTTTACTATGGCCCCTTAAGAATTTCTTGCAGTTTAGTAACAAAATTGCAAAGTATTGTTTTTTTAGTTGTCATACTGTATGAATTGTTTAGCTGCTGCACATATTGAACTTTACTGTATATATGGAAAAAGGAAATTTAATCTTTCTAAACTACAATATAAGCAAGAGATAAAAAGATGATTTTAATTGTTATTACCTGAGCCACTTAAGGCACAAAGCCCCAAAAATGTTTTTAATTATCGGTACTTGTTTCCCTTTTTTTTTTCTTTTTTCTGGATATATTAATATACAGTACACAATAAGCAGTAGTGTAAGTAATCTGTCATATGTTAACCTAATCCAATTTCATGATGGAAAATATGAAAATTTTTACAACAAGCAATTTTTTTTTATACTTTGACTGCTGCTAAAGACTGAATTCAGCCAGTGTCTCATTGTTTTAGCCCTGCAGCATTTGAGGAATAATGCGTCTGCATGTTTGTATCTGTTAGTGCAAACAAATGTTTCAAAGGCTGCAGAAGTTTGGATTGAACCCTGTTGCACTGCTGCTGGCCTCTCAACCCGTCAGGAGAAAAATGTCTGCAGAGCAACACGTGTGCGTGAACAAATAACAGCGGGAGAACTTTCTCTGTGACGCTGCTTCATGGTTCCATCCAACCCACCAGCAGGTCCACTCCGTTGTGCATTAATGCGTCACTTTCACACCTTTTCCTAAATAGGATGATTTGCACTTTCCATACATGCTCTGGAACAATAAGCCAGCAACATTGTGAATTAAAACACACTTTTCTGGGTGCATATTTAGAAGTGTGACCAGCTGGTCAGAAATAGAAGTGTAAATCTTACTGACGTCAGTAAGATTTTGCGCAATTTTTCACTGGTTAACGCTCACAGACATAGAATGTGAGTTTTGTTCTTGTGGAGAAAGTGGCGAGATGAAGACACGTACAGTACACAAGGACTGGGACGAGGTGCACAGACCTGACTCATCTTCAGATGCTCTCAAAAAAATAGTTTTCCATGCCCCCATCCCCCAACCTCCACTGCTGCACTTCACTCACTGCATGTAACATTTAAAGCTATAAATAAATGGAAGGATGTAGACATTCATTCAACGTTCTCTCCCACGTTCCATCCTGTTCATACAGTAGAGTTACTAAAACAAGCCGACAAGTAGATCCATTACGGCTTTCAGCTCACGGGAGCTTTTCTTCTCTGCCCTCCCTCCCTTTGAGGTACAGGAATATAAATATACACCTTGTTGAGATCCATTAGGATATCAAAATATACAGTACCATCTCTGGAAATGGGTCAGAGCAGAGAGACATGGGGAGTGTCAGGTGTGTCAGCAGTTGGACTCTGGAATGCAGAGAAACACAAAGACACTAAAAAAACAAAACCGATGTATTAAGAAAAGGGAAAAAGGTTGCTGTGGCAGTAATAATTACAAAATAAAAACTTTTGGAGGCATGGCAGACAAACCAGAGTGCAGACAAAAGGGCAGACTGCAGGAGAATGAAGACGGACAGGAAAAATGGACTGTAAAGTGGAGACACCTGAACAAAATCACAGCGGGACGTATGAGTGGGAGCGGCAGGACTGGGGAGCAAAGGCTGCCTGAGCAAAACTGAGAACAGGAAACAAACTGAACACAGAGAAAGTACAGGAAATTACAGGAAATGGGGGAAAAAAACAGCCAGCAACCTCAAAAACAAAAACACAGATCAATGCAAGAAGGATTAAAGAAACAGGTACAGGAGTTGTAAACAAGAATATTTAATGCAATACTAAAACATTTGTTATTTTCTGTCGGCCAGCTGAATTATTTTGTTGTTATACCAGTTCTGAAGAGCAAAAATGTTTTCACTTTGAAAAAAAAAAAAAAAAACACAAAAAAACAGATAAATTTTAAGCTTGTTTTGATTTTGACAAAGCAGTGATGTAATGATGAAAATGAGGCACAGCTACAAAATTTTATGAACTTGGAAACTGGTTGGTCCACTTAAGGTGTTTACTGCTTGGTGGGGAAACAGTTAGCTGGAACTCCTCTGACTGATGATGATGCCCTCCGGATGGAGGGTGAAACGTTTCTATAAAAAAGAAACTGTCCAGATGACCCGACTGAGAATTAATAGATTTGGTACCTGGATGATTGAGCATGATTTTTCTTAACAATGTTTAGTCTTTTTTTCTCCTGAAAAAGTACTCCCCCCCCCAAAAAAAAATATCCCTCCTCCATCATAAACAACATGGGCTATTAACACAACTGGGTATCAAAAGGCAGATAATTTATTTGACAGAAATATTTTATTTTATTTTATTTTATTCATTTATTCATTTAATTTCCATTAAAAACACAGATACAATAAAAAAAAAAACTAAAACTAAAATGAAGCAGAAGCAGAAGAAGAAAATTTCTTATCATATCTGCTCCCTCTTAAAGCTGCACTATGTAACTTTGTAATGCAGTCTGTAACTTTTCTAACAATATATTTTTAACATATTTCTTCACTCTGTCACTATCTACTGACAGACTGATGTTAGACAAAGTAATCTCTGAAAAAAGCTATAGTCCCCTTGCTTCTCTATAATTCTCCAGCTCCCCGGGCGCTTTCTGGCTGCTCACTGCACCACCTGGTGGTGGTTGGGTTAAATGCAGAGACGAATTTCGTCTGTGTATGGGAAACATACACAGATGACAGACAAAGACATTATTATTATTATTATTATTTATAAAAACACTAAAAACACAGAGTGACCCGTCCTTAACCAGCCAATAAAAACAGAGCTTGAATTTGAATCAGCCAATAAAAACAGAGCTTGAATTTGAATCAGCCAATAAAAACAGAGCTTGAATTTGAATTTCAGCAGAGCCTCCCCCTCAGAGCCATATATGGCTCTGAGGGGGAGGGATCAGAATGCTTTGCCTGTTGAAAATTTTTCTAAGTTCTGCAATCTACAGAAAGTTACACATAGCACCTTTAAACAAAATCAATTCAAACTATCAATTCAAACAATAATCATTCATATATAATACATCAAAATACATAACTCATAGTTTCACATTTAGCAAAATAGACATTAATCTGTTATATATATCTTTCCAGCAAAATAGTTTTTTTTAAATCTTTTTCTTAAAGGGGACCACACATGCAAAATTCACTTTTTAATGTTTTTTTACTAAACTTTGGGTATTTACTTCATAAAAAAACAGTCCTTGTGCCAAAAAAATGCACCCAGTGGTTTATTTACTCTAAGTAGATTTATTTATTTTTGATAAATACACCAGGATTCACACTTCCTGCATTTATTGACGTCACAAGCCGCCAGCCAATCAGATCAAACCTGAGTCCAGCCCCTCACCTAGCAACCCCTGGTTAGGCTCAACCCACTTCTGTATTAAACACATGACTGTTGTTTTTCATGATTTCATCTCATCTTTTGTTTATATGTTCTTAATTTCATGTGTACAGCACTTTGTTGCAGCTGTGTTTTTTTAAATGGCTTTATAAATAAAGTATAATTGTTATTTTTATGTTTTAGTTCAATTTTTAGTGTATTTGCGATCGCTGCCAACGCGCAGCCGGCAAAAATTAAACGAGCGGACCACAGGCGGAAGGACCGGGTTCGACGGGACCCTCTTCCGGCGCGATGGAGCGGAGCTTCAACTGTACAGCCTTGCAGCAGCCTCGCAGCAGGCTCGCAGCAAGAGGACCTTCTCCTTACAGATTAATTTACGGGAGACACTTGGTGAACTTTGTGTTGTCTTCACTGGAACAGCGATAACTCCCAAAATCTCATCGCGTGCAACGAGCGGAGCTGGCGAAAACCGGAAGAGGAACAAGCTAACATTAGCTTCGGATTCGGGTGGTCTAATGCTAAAAGGAGCAGCAAACTGCGGCGCGCTCAGACGGGTTTCGGTAAGTTATCTTAAGCTAACACTAACAGTAAGTCAAATGAGTAATAAAAAAAGAGCTAATTTTAAAACAACAACACATTACAGATACTGGCTGTTACAGAGGGCGTGAACAGATCGTTGAAGGGCGTGGACTTCAAGAAACCGGTCGTTCAAAACGAAAGTTAAAAATGGCAGAATTAAAAAGGGTATAATTGATTATCTAATAATTATTTTGTGCATTAAATTGAAGGAATAGGGTCTGGATATCCCACAGAAATACCATAAAAATTTAAAAAATACATCTGAGGTCCCCTTTAAATAAAAACATTGACTTCACCATTTTTACATCATCCTCCAAACCATTCCACAGACCCATTCCCTGTATTGTAGTAGACCGACCCTTCAAACTGGTCCTATACTTAGGTTTAACAAAAATATCTATTCCCTTCAAATTATAACAACTCTTCCTCTACAAAATATGCTTGAATGTTGATGGTAGCAATTCTGAGCTTTAAACATAAGTTTGCAGAATAAAACTAGGCTTTGTTACAGTTTTACATGCTGTACCCCAAACATTGACACAATAAATTAAATGCGGAACTACAAGTGTATTATAGTTGCAAAATGTGAACTAAACTGAGACTAACCTCATACAGTACTAAAATAAAATCATCTTAATAAAGGTTGCGTTTGTTCCAGTTAGTCTAACTTACCTGTTTGTTCCGTGAACAAATAAATAAATAAAAATACACCCAAAAAAAAAAAAAAACATAACTTCTGTTGTGTTTTTATTTAAAGGGGACCACACATGCAAAATTCACTTTTTAATGTTTTTTTACTAAACTTTGGGTATTTACTTCATAAAAAAACAGTCCTTGTGCCAAAAAAATGCACCCAGTGGTTTATTTACTCTAAGTAGATTTATTTATTTTTGATAAATACACCAGGATTCACACTTCCTGCATTTATTGACGTCACAAGCCGCCAGCCAATCAGATCAAACCTGAGTCCAGCCCCTCACCTAGCAACCCCTGGTTAGGCTCAACCCACTTCTGTATTAAACACATGACTGTTGTTTTTCATGATTTCATCTCATCTTTTGTTTATATGTTCTTAATTTCATGTGTACAGCACTTTGTTGCAGCTGTGTTTTTTTAAATGGCTTTATAAATAAAGTATAATTGTTATTTTTATGTTTTAGTTCAATTTTTAGTGTATTTGCGATCGCTGCCAACGCGCAGCCGGCAAAAATTAAACGAGCGGACCACAGGCGGAAGGACCGGGTTCGACGGGACCCTCTTCCGGCGCGATGGAGCGGAGCTTCAACTGTACAGCCTTGCAGCAGCCTCGCAGCAGGCTCGCAGCAAGAGGACCTTCTCCTTACAGATTAATTTACGGGAGACACTTGGTGAACTTTGTGTTGTCTTCACTGGAACAGCGATAACTCCCAAAATCTCATCGCGTGCAACGAGCGGAGCTGGCGAAAACCGGAAGAGGAACAAGCTAACATTAGCTTCGGATTCGGCAGGTCTCATGCTAAAAGGAGCAGCAAACTGCGGCGCGCTCAGACGGGTTTCGGTAAGTTATCTTAAGCTAACACTAACAGTAAGTCAAATGAGTAATAAAAAAAGAGCTAATTTTAAAACAACAACACATTACAGATACTGGCTGTTACAGAGGGCGTGAACAGATCGTTGAAGGGCGTGGACTTCAAGAAACCGGTCGTTCAAAACGAAAGTTAAAAATGGCAGAATTAAAAAGGGTATAATTGATTATCTAATAATTATTTTGTGCATTAAATTGAAGGAATAGGGTCTGGATATCCCACAGAAATACCATAAAAATTTAAAAAATACATCTGAGGTCCCCTTTAATAAAAATGTAATAAATGCACAAGTGGTTTTTGGGTTGTAATGGTTAAGTTGTAACTGAGATGTTAAGACCTCTTGGACGTCAGGTCATTTGGACACTAGTTTGTTGCAGGAAAAAAAAAAACAGAATACTGTACTGTAACTGGAGTCTCTAAGAAAATTAGAAAGTATACAGTATTCTTGTGTATACTCTGGGTTTTTGTGACATGTACATTTGTTTTGTCCTGTCCTATAAATGATATTGCCACTGTTCAAAAGGAAAACATCTATGAACCAGTAGTGCTGTGATGGACTTGCAACCCGTTCAGTGTTCCCCACCTCTCGCACAGTCACTGCTGGGCACCAGTGACCTGAAAAGGAAGAAACAGGTAAAAGATAATGGATGGATGGATGGATGAAACAATATATTTACAAAGTACACTGGAGGTTATCTACAAGGGAACAAGAGGATGGAATACTTACCATTTAAGAAAATGGTAATCCTTGTATCTTATTTTACAGGTTTTGAAGCTGAGAGCTGCATGGAGAGGAGGGTGAAGACTCTGTAGACGAGGTATGTAGGTGAAGGCCTGGACAGAAACCAGAAGGACAGATCCAGTGTCAGCAGGTGCAGTGGATCACCAAAGACTCAAGTAATAAGGGGTTCCAACTTCCAGGTAAACGCAAGGAGACTCTAAGGAAGTTGAGGATTATAGGAGATGAAAATTTAACAGCGGAACAAGTCTTGAAAAAGACGCAAGTAAAAACAGGTTGAAGGATCAGAACAACTTGTAGCAGGGGCTGTCACAAAGCGCCAAAAGGCTTCAGTGATCCAACGTCGAACTGCTGTCCCATAGGAGCTTAAGAAGTGCAGTCCTCCATCAGAAGAGGATCAGGGACAGGTGTGGCTCCGCCCAGCCACTCAGGAGCTGCAGAAGCAGGTAAAATCCATTATTAAAAAAGAAAGAAAGAAAAAAAGTAGCAGTTTATACAAAACATTGCTTCTATTGTCTTGACAATACAGGTAGTCCTCGACTTACGACAGAGTTCCGTTCCTACGCAGTGTCGTAAAGCGAATTTCGACGTAAGTCGGAACATATTATTTTTTAAATAAATAAATAAAAAACATGTACAGTACTGTACAGTTACCAAGCACTTAGCCTATCCTAACACAGTTTTTAAAGACGAAGGAGCAAGTTGAATCGTCTCCCTCCTACCTAGCAGGCTCCATTCACATAAAGGGAGCTAGCTGGCTAACTACAGTAGCTTGCTGTACGTGGCCTAGCTCCGTCCGTCCATCCATCCAATATTTGTTTACGACGTAAAACCGCCGTCAGCTCGGTCCATCTGCCGTTCATCTGCCGTATTCCGTTGTCAAACCGCCGTCAACCTCTGTCTAGGGATGTCCCGATCCGATCACGTGATCCGAAACCGGGTCCCGATCACGTGATTTCAGACTCGACTCGACTCGGGCGTTACACACCGATCAGGGATCGGATATATATGTGTATATTTATTCTAAACACAAACGGGAATATTATATTAACTGTATGTTGAGTTACAGAGTCAAATTGTCTCGGAACAAAACATGCACAATAGTTTTGCAGCAGTGCCTGCCGTAAAGCGGTGACTGTCGTAAAAAAGAAGCGGAACGCGGCATTAACTTGAAGTGGAGGCAGCGATGTCTGTCGTGTGGAGATATTTTAAAGTGGATGACAAATGGAAAGTTCGTATTTCAAGAGGAGGTAAGGAAAAGG
>JBBPBX010102081.1:0-12091 GCA_038048925.1 Garcialebias charrua
TTCTGCTCGTTGCTTGGAGCGACTGTCAAACCAGACTGAGACACAGTGCACATGTAGTGATAAAAGTTTTGGCCATATCGTCCAGCCCTTGTAAGACTTATAAAATAAGTTAAAACAGTAATGACATAAACATGTCTGTGTTTTTGCATAAAATGGAGAGTCTGTATTATTTATTGTCCCTAAAACTGATTGTTGTGTCTATTGACTAGAACCCTTTACCACTGGATGACAATGTTTCTGCAATGAATAAAAAGTTAAATTAACCAACTATAAAATGGATGGTCTTTTTAGGACTTTCATGATGGTACCCAGGCATATGTGAGGACCACAGAGATTTTGTCTATTTCATGTGACACAGAAAGCATGATTTCATAACTGGCCATGCTGAACTCAAGTCTAGTCTACGACCTCACTATTCCCACACCATGCTGACAGAGATCCAAATTAATACAACATTCTTGGATCCATGGATACTTTGTCAATCATGTCCTGTCACCGTTCTTGCCAGTTTGATCACAACACACTTCTCACACAGCTGCAATAACCAATCCAAGGTCTTCGTGGCCAGTACAACGGTTTTTTATTCACCTTTTCATATAAAGCAGTTAGGAAGAAGGAAAGAAGGGTGGATAAGACAATCAATTTGCTTAGAACACTTGTTCATCTGCATCCTCTCATGCATTCTCATTCTTCTGCAGAGAAGCTACCAGCGATACTGATTGTGGAGGCCCAGAAACTTCCATTTACTGTACAGCATTTTCCTTGCATGTATTAAACGTCTGTATAATACAGTACGTTGATATGTGCATGTCATTTAGTGTGACTGGGGCCCAACAAAAAAGTTTTAAGTCTTGCTAGATTAGCACATCAGTTAAACATGCCATCAGATTATTTCCTGTCAGCCTTTCCAGCATTTAGGGAAACAAAACAAAACATTTGGTTCAACAGCATCATGCCTGTGGAGTTTTGGAGAGATGAACTTGAAGTCTATTGCATAATCAAGAACCCTTTAATGGGCCCAAAGGGAAGGCAATGCTTGAACACAAAACAGAAAAGCACAGCACTAAAGATGCAGCAGAAGTGATTGCATTACATAACAACAGTGCTTAGGCTGACTCAGTGACGAGAGCTTTGAATGTCTGTTTCTATAGATACAGTCCAGAGAAAGGAAGGAACACATTCATCTATTGATCAGCACAATGGAGGTGAATAAACAGTGGGCAGACAATGATTCAAGATGCAGTATGCAGCAAACACTGAATTGCACCACAGTTTCCCTCCGACAATGCAAAACCTTCACTTTCACATAGAACTCACTCTACCAAAACTACAAAGCACCAGCAGGACTATCAGCAAACAAATACGTCCACTGTTTGAACAGAAACTTTCTTTAACAGAGGCTCAATTGACATGTTCTACTATGATTGAGAGATGACTGATGTGTTGATGACTCTGATTTTGAGTTTGGCTCTGTGATGGACTGGAAGCCTGTCCAGGGTGTCCCCACTTCTCACACAGTGACTGCTGAATATGGGCACCAGTGACCCCTGTGACCCAAAAAGGAAGAAGCAGGTAAAAATAATGGATGGATGGATGGATGGATTTTAGTCTGTTTCTCCTGAACTACACTTAAGAGTAGCTTGAGAGGAAGAGAGCCAGGTAGTTTAGTCAAAATAGATTTGTGGGGTGTGATAACTGCAATATCCCCTTGGTTGTATTTAACTCCCCCTTGACCGTATGCTGGGATGCTAGCCAGAATTGCTGTGCGTCTATTTGCTGAAGTAAGGCATGTGGCAGCCAACTGACTGCAAACATTAACCACTTTAAGACAGAACAGGGACTGAGTCGAAGCCTGCTAGGAGCTGCTAGCCTGCAATATCTATCTATTACAGTTGATGTGCTTCAGAGGGGAACCAGGCACAAAATGCACAAGATGCACAACTATTACCTTATATAATGTTGTTTTCTTCGTTGTTCAATTCTGGACAAAAGTTTACATAAATGTTTTTAATATATTTTGTTAAGTCCACCGTCATGTACAATTGGTGGGTGGAGGCGATTTTGTAGGCATGGCACAGGGTGGGTTACCCTCCTTGTATATTAGTAGGGGAAACACTGTACAGGTAGTCTCCGATTTACGAGCGAGATCCGTTACAACGAGGCGCTCGTAAACCGGAAATCTCGTAATTTGGAACGGCCGCCACGCTTCTCGTAAGTCCGGAAATTCGCTCGTAAATTGGAACGGTTTTGCTAGCGCGACTACAAACACTCGTTTTTCATCGAAAAACTGCTTATGAGTGCATAAAAATGATCGGAAACGTGTGTCCACATGTTTAGCTAACGAACTGTGGTGAAAAAACACAGGAAAACTCAGTATTTTTTGCGTTTTTTCCAATAATTCGCCAGCTCGTAAGTCTGGAACCTCGTAGATCAGAGCGCTCGTAAATCGGGGACTACCTACTGTAAACATAAGATTTTTCTTTTCCTCAAATGTATTAAAAGGGATCTAAAAAAGATAAGTCTGGTCCTCTGGACATGTCCAGAGGACCAGACTTAGCTTTTTTAGATTTTTCTACCTGGATTATTGAGCATGCATCAGGGTATTAAAAGGGAGTTTGACTAGATGTAAGGTTGACACAAGTTTTCAGTATTTGATAGCTACTGGTAGTTCTTTACTCCATCCAAACAGGATCCACTTTACTCATCAAATATGATTTTTTGTTAACATATGATTGACTAATACATTTATGATTAAACAGTTTAAGAATAAAGCTAAGAAGTGATGAACAATCAGCAAATGTACGTCTCATCAAAACATGTTTATTAGTAGTTAGATATATTAGGAATGGGTGTTCAGATGACCTGAGTTAACTTGCATGGTGATATTTTAGTGTAGTTATATGACATCGGTTCTAATTTCCCACAAACTACATGGAGAAAAGAAAAAAAAATTTTTTTCATTGCCTTTTCAGAGATGCACATAAAACTGATCACTCCTGACTGTGATACAGATTAGGGAAAATCCTCTTGGCATATGTTCAACAGCTGCCCTTCCATGCCAAAAGGCTGCATTCTGGCTATTACATAACTTGACTTTCATTTGATGCAACTTCAGATGCACGAGGCAAGAAGCCAGCCAGAGACTTAAGGTTACAGCACAAGCCCTGCAGCCTGGAGCTGTTGAGGCTGTGGCTAAGAATGGCAATTTAAGCATGAAGGCAAGAAGTTTGGAGACAAACACGTCAATACTTAAGTTTTTCCTTAAAGGTAAAATGAAAAAAATGCAATATAAATAAATAAATAAAAATTGGGAAACTAAATACTTTGTAAATACCAATTAAGATTCCAATAATATTTGCGTTAACAATAAGAAAGCACTATATTTTAATCAGTTTGTGCACAACAAGCTAGGTAACCCAATGAATTCCTGCTTGGAGTTTAGTGAAATTCCTGACACATTCAGATCATTCTGGTAAGTGTTAGTAAAATACTGCCACTAATCTACCTTTTGCTTAAAACACTTTTAACAGGCACCGATTACCTGATGAACTTTATGAACATGTGTGAAAAAAAACATTTTGCAATAAGAGTGTATACTGGTGCAGATACTTCAAATTTCCCAAATTCAGGGGGATTCCAACCAGCAACCTTCCGGTCACAGGCTCACCTTCTGTAACTTCTGTGCCACTACTTCCTCATAGAAAGCAAAGCATAAGTAGAAAAATTGTTTGTTTTTTTTGTTTTGTTTTTTGGTGAAGTATAGTATAACATGCACAAATTGCACACACACCAACGATAAGTTCACAATACAGTATAGGCAAATGCGGCTCAAACTTGGTTTTTATTCCTATATGGGACACACATCTTTTTTTAAGTGATGAATCTGACATAAATCTGTCCTGATGAAAACCGTCTTTGGCAATTGAAATCAGTGATGGAGCGAAACAGAACAGTTTTAGTCTCTCATTTCAGAGGAGTCACTGTGGCTGTGAGCATTCACTCCCACTCTGTTCAAGGAGTTCAGGATGTGCGGTCACTGCTTAACATACACAGAACCATTAACACATCGACAGTGGCTAGAGAGGAGGGATGCAATTACACCCCTGTGTCAGTGATTCACATGGAAACAGAGGAAGCTTTAGTTGTGATGGGATGGGGTCAACTACTGTACTTACAACCAGTTATGAGTAAGCTTCCGTTTTTTTGGTCTGTTCCTCGTAAGTCATGTGCCTTAAAGGAGCTGATTCAATGTATGTGCAGAAAGGAAATACACTTAACAGCATTCCTGGAAATGTTCTGGTGCATTTATAATTCCCCGAGCAGAGAGCACGTTTCAACAACCATACATGTGACAGCACACAAGCTCTTAAGGTTGACTTCTATGAAATGTGTTTGTTTTTCCCCAAAAACTTTTCTTCTCCCATTTTTATTATTCTGAACTCCGTGACTTATGATGCAACTAAATCTGTTTACCTAAAAAGTGTCTGTATTACAAGCTAGATCCATTAAATTTGAACAACTCAAAATTTAATATGCAAAAATCATTAAGATGAACACATTTTAATAAAAGTATCACAAAAGGTGTTTCAGTTCAACAGAACATTTATTTCTTAATTGCGGTGCCTAATTTCATCTGCTCCACATGTGAAATAATTTGACATTATGTGTTTTTCAGTTAATTCCATTTTTAGTGCCTAATTCCAAGCTTCCTTCCACATTTGACATACTGTATTTCACTAGCAAAATGTATAAATCAAGAGAATGCAACAAGAGTACCGTACATGGCACATTATACACCCATCAACAACATATTACAGTATACAGTAAGCTATAACAATGACCTGTACAAGCAACAACCTTGTATAACATCCTACCTTGATTTGTGAATTCGTCCTTGAAACTGGGATGATGATGCATGTGTGTATGAAGTTCCATTAAACTTTCTTGAGCAGATCATAATTTATGAATGACACAAAAAAGTTTATAGATGAAAGATGAATGGGAAACCATACAGAGACTATACCATAATAAGTTAGTCTTTTGACGGGTGTATAAAAAGTAATGAGGTGACAGAAAGTTTGGGTCTTTTTCTTCTCATGATAAGAAAGTCTGGATCAAGCCTGTTATGATGCGAAAAGCTGGTGTCTTAGCAGAAAATTAGTGAAATTTGCATAACGTGTTACATTGGAAGATATTTTACTATGGTTCACAGTAAAACCGGAGCAAACGGCACAAATCAAACATCAAATCCCTGGTGGGAAAAATTCATTATCACAGCAACACTGACCTGATCTATTTTTAAAACCAGCGGAAAATATCCAACTCTGTGATCTTTTCACAGTTACGACATTGTACAACCGAGGACTGATATCAGGAGAAACAAGCACATATTTTCAGACCTGAACAATTAATAAATAACTGTTAGTCCATTACATGTGAAGGTTGAGGTTGGTTGGGCTGCCACCTTACTGTGGTGGAGGGGTTTGAGTGTCCCAGTGACCCTAGGAGCTATGCTGTCAGGGGCTTCATGCCCCTAGTAGGGTCACCCAAGGCAGACAGGTCCTAGGTGAGGGACCAGACAAAGTGCAGCCCAAAGACCCCTTATGATGAGTCAAATCACTGGAAACAATGTTCCCTCGCCCGGACGCGGGTCACCGGGGCCCCACTCTGGAGCCAGGCCCGGAGGAGGGGCACGTTGGCGAGCGCCTGGTGGCCGGGCTTTTACCCATGGAGCTCGGCCGGGCACAGCCCGAAGAGGAGACGTGGGTCCCCCTTCCCATGGGCTCACCACCTGTGGGAGGGGCCAAAGGGGTCGGGTGCATTGTGGAATGGGTGGTGGCCGAGGGCGGGGACCCTGGCGGTCTGATCCTCGGCTACAGAAGCTGGCCATTGGGACATGGAATGTCACCTCTCTGGTGGGGAAGGAGCCTGAGCTAGTGTGTGAGGTTGAGAGGTTCCGGCTAGAAATAGTCGGACTCACCTCAACGCATGGCTCTGGCTCTGGAACCAGTTTCCTTGAGAGGGGTTGGACACTCTTCCACTCTGGAGTTGCCCCTGGTGAGAGGCGCCGAGCAGGAGTGGGCATACTTGTTGCCCCCCATCTTGGTGCCTGTACGTTGGGGTTCACCCCGGTGAACGAGAGGGTAGCCTCCCTTCGCCTACGTGTGGGGGGACGGGCTCTGACTGTTGTTTGTGCCTATGCGCCAAACGGCAGCGCAGATTACCCACCCTTTTTGGAGTCCTTGGAGGGGGTATTGGAGGGTGCGCCTCCTGGGGACTCCCTTGTTCTGCTGGGGGACTTCAACGCTCACGTGGGCAATGACAGTGAGACCTGGAGGGGTGTGGTTGGGAGGAACGGCCCCCCTGATCTGAACCCGAGTGGTGTTCTGTTGTTGGACTTCTGTGCTCGTCATGGATTGTCCATAACGAACACCATGTTCAGGCATAAGGGTGTACATATGTGCTCTTGGCACCAGGACACCCTAGGTCGCAGTTCAATGATCGACTTTGTTGTCGTCTCATCTGATCTGCGGCCGCATGTCCTGGACACTCGGGTGAAGAGAGGGGCGGAGCTGTCAACTGACCACTACCTGGTGGTGAGTTGGCTCCGATGGTGGGGGAGGATGCCGGTCAGACCTGGCAGACCCAAACGTATTGTGAGGGTCTGCTGGGAACGTCTGGCAGAGTCTCCCGTAAGACGGAGCTTTAACTCCCACCTCCGGGAGAGCTTTGAACACGTTCCGAGGGAGGCGGGGGACATTGAGCCCGAGTGGGCCATGTTCCGCGCCTCTATTGTCGAGGCAGCTTATCAGAGTTGTGGCCGCAAGGTTGTTGGTGCCTGTCGTGGTGGCAACCCTCGAACCCGGTGGTGGACACCGGCGGTGAGGGATGCTGTCAAGCTGAAGAAGGAGTCCTATTGGGCCTTTTTGGCCTGTGGGACCCCGGAAGCAGCAGATAGGTACCGGCAGTCCAAGCGGCATGCGGCTCGGGTGGTTGCTGAGGCAAAAACTCGGGCGTGGGAGGAGTTCGGAGAGGCCATGGAGAATGACTTCCGTACGGCTTCGAGGCGATTCTGGTCCACCATCCGGCGTCTCAGGGGGGGAAAGCGGTACGCGACCAACACCATTTATGGTGGGGATGGCGTGCTGTTGACCTCAACTCGGGATGTTGTGAGTCGGTGGGCGGAATACTTCGAAGACCTCCTCAATCCTACTGGCACGTCTTCCACTGAGGAAGCGGAGCCTGGGGACTTTGGGTCGGGCTCTCCAATCTCTGGTGCTGAGGTCGCCGAGGTGGTTAAAAAGCTCCGCGGTGGCAAGGCTCCGGGGGTGGATGAGATTCGTCCTGAGTTCCTTAGGGCTCTGGATGTTGTGGGGTTGTGTTGGCTTACGCGACTCTGCAATATCGCGTGGACATCGGGGGCAGTTCCCTTGGATTGGCAGACTGGGGTGGTGGTTCCCCTATTCAAAAAGGGGGACCGTAGGGTGTGTTCCAACTATAGGGGGATCACACTCTTAAGCCTCCCTGGTAAGGTCTATTCAGGGGTTCTGGAGAGGAGGGTCCGTCGGATAGTCGAACCTCGGATTCAGGAGGAGCAGTGTGGTTTTCGTCCTGGTCGTGGAACACTGGACCAGCTCTACACCCTCAGCAGGGTCCTGGAGGGTGCGTGGGAGTTTGCCCAACCAGTTTACATGTGCTTTGTGGACTTGGAGAAGGCATTCGACCGCGTCCCTCGGGGGGTTCTGTGGGGGGTACTCCGGGAGTATGGGGTACCAGGCCCTTTGATATGGGCTGTTAGGTCCCTGTACGACCGGTGTCAGAGCTTGGTCCGCATCGCTGGCAGTAAGTCAGGCTCGTTTCCGGTGAGAGTTGGACTCCGCCAAGGTTGCCCTTTGTCACCGATTCTGTTCATAACTTTTATGGACAGAATTTCTAGGCGCAGCCAAGGTGTTGAGAGGATCCGTTTTGGTGGCCTTAGAATCGCTTCTCTGTTTTTTGCAGATGATGTGGTCCTATTGGCTTCATCAGTTCGTGATCTACAGCTTTCGCTGGAGCGGTTTGCAGCTGAATGTGATGCGGCCGGGATGAGGATCAGTTCCTCCAAATCCGAGGCCATGGTCTTGAGCCGGAAAAGGGTAGCATGCCTTCTCCGGGTCGGGGAGGAGGTCCTGCCCCAAGTGGAGGAGTTTAAGTATCTCGGGGTCTTGTTCACGAATGAGGGAAAACTGGAGCGTGAGATCGATAGGCGGATAGGTGCAGCATCCGCAGTGAAGCGGGCGCTGTACCGGTCTGTCGTGGTGAAGAGAGAGCTGAGTCAAAAGGCAAAGCTCTCAATTTACCGATCGATCTACGTTCCCACCCTCATCTATGGTCATGAGCTCTGGGTTATGACCGAAAGAACGAGATCTCGGATACAAGCGGCTGAAATGAGTTTTCTCCGCAGGGTGTCTGGACTCTCCCTTAGAGATAGGGTGAGAAGCTCAGTCATCCGGGAGGGACTCGGAGTAGAGCCGCTGCTTCTCCACATCGAGAGGAGCCAGTTGAGGTGGCTCGGGCATCTGGTTAGGATGCCTCCTGGACGCCTCCCTGGTGAGGTGTTCCGGGCATGTCCCACCGGGAGGAGACCCAGAGGAAGACCCAGGACACGCTGGAGGGACTATTGCCCCTTTTCCACTACCGGCCCAGAGCGGCCCAGTCTGGTCCGGTCTGGTCCAGTTAGGATCGGCTCACATGCACGGTTTTGTCTCCATTCACTATCTGCAGCCCTTCTGTGGGCGGGGTGTAGAATCTCACTCGTCCTACCACGTGGTGGCGGTAGTGTTACCTCAAGCTATTTACTAGCCACCACTAAACGTTAGAAGAAGAACACCCTGCAGAACCTTGTCTCACCACCTGTTGGCGGTAATGTCCCTTGAGCTATTTAATGCTCTGATCTTACTTTATAGACTTTTCAGCTTGTTTTAAACCCCTGTGTTTTCCATTTTGTTTCTTTATAATAAAGATTATTCTCATATATGCACAAGGTTCCTGTTAACATTGCTTAACACATTGATCACACTGCCCTGTAATCAGTTAAACTATTTTTACAGTAAGGTAATATTAAATGTTTGTATTTCATTAAATTTAAACGGTAATATTTTGTCAGGGCTAATTCAAAGTCAAATGCAAATGGATAATTTGGTTTAAACTGTCCCATAAACATTAAAAGCATGTTTCTTTAAACGTAAAAACAAAGTATTAATAATTAAATGTTTGTTGATCAGGAAACTCGTTTGGGCATCCAAGAACAGCTTCATCGGGGTTGATGGCGACGTCTGTGCATCCTTGGAAAAGCTGCTGCACCCACAACCCGACATCAGGATGGATGGATGGATGGATGGGTTCATGTTGACATCTGTGCATCCTGGCAAAAGCTGCTGCACTACTCATGACACGACAACAGGAAGGATGGATGGATGGATGGATGGATGGATGGATGGCTGTTCAAATCTAATAATCTTTTTCTTATGATTCTTTAAAGGTCAAATGCAAATGGAAAATATTGAATGGTAAATGGAGCTTATTTATATAGCGCTTTCCAGCCCCCTGTGAGGAGCCCCAAAGCGCTTTACAATACCAGCCATCCACCCATTCATTCAGACATTCATACACCGGTAGTGGTAGCCTGCCTTGCAAGGCGCCATCCAGACCTACCGGGAGCAACTCGGGGTTAAGTGTCTTGCCCAGGGACACACAACACATGGTGGGCGGATGCGGGATTCGAACCTCCAACCTTCCGATCAGGGGTCGACTGCCATTACCACTACACCACGGTCGCCCACAATAATATTGTGTAATATTCTTAACTTCCAGTATGTTTTTAAACAAACACTATACTGTACACACTTAACATTGTAAAATATGTTTAGGAAATTATTGTTCAATGACACCACTTAAGAAATAAAATGTTTATTATGAAAACTAAGAAGTGAAAAAAGCACAAAAATAAATACTGCATCCACCTAAATGATTTTTTTCCTGTTGTCTCATGTGCTTCCTCCAGAAGACACAAGTTGATAAATTCTGGTGTTGACTTCTTCGTCTTAACTGTAAAAAAAAAGAAAAACATGGTTACCGGTAATTCAGTCTAGAAACTGTTTTATATGTAGATATCTTTTATAAGATATATGTAAGATATATATACATATATCAAATATCTCAGAAACCACAAAGCAGATATTTTTCAAACCAACACAGTGTAATCACTACATGTTTATATACACACTGTAAGCTGTTGGAGTTATTTGAATTAAAATTCGATTTTTAATAGACATAAGTGTGTCGACCTAGCTTTTTTTTTCTACTAGTATTTAACACATATCTTAGATCTCAGAAACCACAAAGCAGATATTTTTCAAACCAACAGAGTGTAATCACTACATGTTTATGTGCATACTGTAAGCTGTTGGAGTTATTTGAATTAAAATTCGATTTTTTAATAATTTATTTTCGAAGCACATGTGATAGGTTTGGAATTAGTCAAAACAAATCAATTTAAATCCAGATTTGACCACAACGTGACATTATTAAGAACTTGTTAACCTGAGGAACCCTCGTGGTATAAAGCAGCTATGAAATATATTTTTTAAGCTTTTATTTAGCTACATTTAAAACAAAGAACGCCGATCGACCCCACCCGCGCATGCATGTGATGTGCACGTGTCGACCTACTTTGTTAAAACCAGCTGATTTGACCACAACGTGAAATTATTAAGGAACTGTTAAGCTCAAGCACCCTCTTGATATAACGTCAGCTATGAACTATATTTTTTAAAGCGTTTATTTAGCTACATTATAGAAATAAAGACGGCTCACGTGCGCGCGCGGGCGCGCGCGTGCACGTGGCGAAACTACTTTTTTAAATCCTGCCGTTTTGACAACAACGTGGAATTATTAAGGAATAGTTCGGCTTAAGACACATGTGTGCTGTAATTTTTAATACAAATAATTGTTTTTACCATGTTAATCTTGTAAAGTCCTTCGGTGTTTGCTCCCTCACGGCAGCCACTTCCTCAAACTCAGTCCAGCCTCCTCCTCACGGTTCGGGGCCAGCCGGCCTCGGACCTGCTCTGAGATGAGTCCGGAATCTTGGCGCGGCGCCGCGCATCTGTTAGGTGGAAATGCTCTCCAACGCGCGCTTGGCACGCAAATATGACGTCACATCCGAGCCGGGCCACCAAGTGGAAAAGGGGCATATGTTCTCGGCTGGCCTGGGAACGCCTTGGGATTCCCCCAGAGGAGCTGCTCCAAGTGGCTGGGGAGAGGGAAGTCTGGGCCTCCCTACTTAGGCTGCTACCCCCGCGACCCGACCCTGGATAAGCGGACGAAAATGGATGTATGGATGGATAGTTGAGGTTGTAAGTCGTGGCCGCACGACGGCTCAATGGTTAGCACTAGGGATGCACAATATTATTGGCATGGTATCGGCCGATATTAGCATTAAAGTTAAATATTGGTCATTGGCCATTCCATCAAAATAACTCACAGATATAAAAGATGCTGTTTTTGTATGACAACCCAGTGACAAGGACGCCTGCAACGGCAGCACAACGTGATGATGTCACACACGCCTACCTGATCTCACGGCAGAGAGGAAGAAGTAAAAATGTCGGCGTGTGGAAGATTTTTTGTTTTCGTTGAGAATGTTGGATTCCAAAGATTTTTGAACTACGCTGAGCCTCGCTACATCATCCCCAGTTACAGATATTTGTCTGACGAAGCTTACCCGAGTTACAAGCCGTCATTTCCGATGTCATTGAGAAAGTAATAGCTGATAGTACTTGAGTGAGTTTTACCACAGACATTTGGACGTTGTGTTAGCCCTGTTAGCATGATTATTCTTACAGTACATAGGATAGAAAAAAACGTTGAACTTAAAAAGGCTGTCCTTCATACACAGGAGTGCAGAGGATCCCACACTGCAGCTAGGAACCTGGAACAACTCTCCACAAGTGAGACAGTATTGCAGGTGAGTAATGCTAATAAATAACATTTAACACTTTTCATTTAATATAAGTTAAAGTGATATATATATATCATATGACTGTTACTG
>JBBPBX010102082.1:0-12090 GCA_038048925.1 Garcialebias charrua
TTTGAACGGCTAGTCATGAAAAGCATCACATCTGTCCTCCCTGCCTCCCTGGATCCCTTCCAATTTGCATACCGACCTAATCGCTCAACCGACGATGCCATCTCCTCTGCCCTCCACACAGCTCTCACACATCTGGACACGAAGGACTCTTATGTTAGAATGCTGTTCATCGACTTCAGCTCGGCATTCAACACCATCATCCCCCAACAGCTCATCCATAAACTGGACAGTCTGGGGCTGAACACCTCAATGTGTAACTGGCTGCTAGACTTCCTGACCGGGAGACCACAGACAGTACGGATCGGGAGTAACACATCTAGCACCATCACATTGAACACAGGGGCCCCACAAGGATGTGTGCTGAGCCCCCTTCTATTCACCCTGCTAACACACGACTGCACACCATCGTACAGCTCCAACCACTTCATCAAGTTTGCGGACGACACAACAGTGGTAGGTCTCATCAGCAACAACGATGAGACGGACTACAGGAACGAGGTGAGCCGCTTGGCCTTGTGGTGCGGACACAACAATCTCACTCTCAACGTGGAGAAGACAAAGGAGATTGTCGTGGACTTCAGGAAGAGGGATGCACAACATGCCCCTCTGACCATCAACAGCACCGCAGTGGAGAGAGTGGACAGCACCAAGTTCCTGGGAGTGCACGTCTCAAAGGACCTGTCCTGGAGCAGGAACACTGCAGCACTGGCGAAGAAGGCTCACCAGCGCCTCTACTTTCTCCGCAAGCTGAAAAGGGCTGGAGCTTCAACCTCCATCATGTGCACCTTCTACAGAGGTGCCATAGAAAGTGTCCTGACCAGCTGCATCACTGTGTGGTTTGGTGCATGCACTGCATCCTGCCGCAAGAGCCTCCAGCGCATCGTGAAAGCAGCTGAGAAGATCGTCGGCACCTCCTTGCCCTCACTGCAGGACTTACACAGCAAACGCCTCACTCGGAAAGCCCACTGCATGGCAGGTGATCCCACACACCCACTACACAGCCGCTTTAGACTGCTGCCATCAGGGAGGAGACTGAGGAGTCTCCAGGCTCGTACCAGCAGACTGAGAGACAGCTCTGTTCATCAGGCAGTCAGAATGCTAAACACTCTGCCTGCTCTGCCTCCCCTCCCATTTGAACTGCCTTAACACAAAAAACTTTCTCACACATTACCACTCAACACAAAGTTTTTAACACTGGACTCTGTGTCATCAAACGGGTTATTCACTAAACTCTCGGTCATGTGCTCATTCAGTTTGCACTACTTCTCATATTTGCACTAATGTTTGTATTACATTACTGCCTATAGTCATACTACTGTTTACATTCACTGTTTACATTTATTAATACGGTTTACATTTATTACTACTGTTTTACATTTATTACTACTGCTTTACATTTATTACTACTGTTTACATTTACACTACTTTTATCTACACTACTGCAGATACATATACAGCATTCTCTGACTAGCCTTATCTAAGGATGCCAAATGTGCCTTATGTGCCTTACTGCATATGCCACTTTGCCTCTATACCAACATCAACTACCTCATACATATACTGTGTACATCAACTTATATGCTGCTGTGCCACTCTTTGCAAATGTCAACGCTAGAAACTTCAGTTTATTTTATAGATATACTTTTTATACTTTTCATACTACTATGCAAAAACTCAGGACAGTATTACACTTTTATTATTTCATTTTATGCTTATGTTCATTGGGTGTTTGGTGTTTTAGGGGTGTTTGGTGTTTCAGTGTTGGTGTAAATTTTCATACTTTTATACTATTATGAAAAAACTCAGGACAGTGTTACACTTTTTTACTATTTTATGCTTATGTGTATTAAATGTTTTAGTGTTTAGTGTTTAGATGGTTACTGTTGCACCGAGGGACTGAGAGAAACGCAATTTCGGTCCTGTGTATGTCCTGTACATATTGCAGTTCTGACAATAAAGTTGACTTTGACTTTGACTTGACTTTGAAAAACTGCCACCATTAGGCCTCTTCTGAAAAAATCTAATTTGGATCCCGACAATTTTTCTAACTACCGCCCAATTTCCCACCTCCCATTTCTGTCCAAAGTGCTGGAGAAAACAGTTGCTGCTCAGCTGCAGGACCACCTACAGCAACACTCTCTGTATGAGAAGTTCCAGTCTGGATTCAGAGCAGCTCACAGTACTGAGACTGCACTGCTGAGAGTAACAAATGATGTCCTCATGGCTGCTGACACTGGTTCTCCCTCCATCCTTGTCCTCCTTGACCTCACTGCAGCCTTCGACACTGTGGACCATAGTATCCTCCTCCACCGTCTTCATGTGGAGGTCGGTCTCTGTGACACTGTCCTGGACTGGTTCAATTCTTTCCTCTCCAATAGGCTGGAATGTGTTAGCCTTGGCAATGCCACTTCCCAGACAGTCGGTGTCTCCTGTGGTGTCCCTCAGGGGTCAGTTCTGGGGCCCCTGCTGTTTTCCCTCTACATGCTGCCTTTAGGTCAAATTATTAATCAGTTCAACATTTCTTTTCACTGCTATGCCGACGACACACAGCTTTACATCAGGACTGGAACATCATCCCTATCTCCGTTGTAGGTTTTGATATGTATTTGTAGGACTTGGTAAACATTACAGCCAGTCCAGAAATCCAACACTCGTTGGACAGAACACGTACAAAAGTTCAAGAGTTCATAGAACATCTGGTAAGAACCGAAATAACAAAGTCATTAATCCTAATTTTGTTTTCCTTCATGCGAGGGAAAAACTCTTACCCTCTGACGAGAAGCAGATAAGCTAAACTGTTTATGTTCCCTTGTAGGGAAGTACACTGTCCCTGCGTTTCCCAGAACTGTTTTGTTTCTTCCACTGACGGGACTGTGTACGTGTAACTTTCCTTCCCTGTCGGGAAGTAAACTCCTCTAATGACGTCAGATGAAGGGTATAAATGAATCTCCATTGCTATTCTGGACACAGATTCGGTATTGGACTGTCAGTTGTAATGTTCTGTCTTAACTTATTAAATATCCCTCCTGCTGGCAACGAAAGAAGGTTTCCTCGTGTCAATTATTTAATATGAGGATCAGTGTTTGCCTCAACAATTGATGGCCCGTACGGTTGGCCCTTTGATCTGGCTGCCTTTTTCTGCTGACTGAGACTGGAAGAAATATTGGGCCCTTTGGTAAATATGTTTTATTTTATTGTATAAGTGATTTCTTTCCTTCTCAGCTGGTGGAGGAAGTGTTCGGTGGATCAGGGCTGTAGAACCTGTAAACTGAGGATTTATTTCTTTCTTTTGCCACTAAGGACAAATACTCAAAAAACTTGCAAGTTTTGGGCTGTTTGCATTGATTACAAATTGAATTTTAAATGGTTTACATAAGCTGACAGTCAAATTGGAAAATAATTGACTATTAAAACAGCCTTTGGTGTCGACAGTAAAATACAGTTTTAAGTGCTTTAGGTTCATACTACAAGCACTTATATCTAAGTGAAACTGTATTTGGGTAACCGGTCTTATAAAAAGCTATGCGTATAGTGTTTGTGTGCACAAGGAGTTAAATATTAGCAACAAACGTAAGAGTAAGTTATGAAAAAAAAACTGGACGAGTTCCAGTCTCCTCTGTCTAGACAAGGAGTTTAAATCTGAAACGTTTCAGTTCTGGGCGCAAGTGGAAATAAGCGACAGATGTAAGAGTTAAAGCTGGGATGATCACCAGTCCTTTTTGTCTATAAGGCAGTAAAGGGTTAAATCTGTAAATTTTACAGTCTTGGGCGCAGTGGAATGCGGCAAGTGTAAGGTTAGGTATGTATGTTAAATTTGGCACTAAATTTAGTGAAATGTAACACATACAACGCGTTTGAGTGAGAATAACATCATAACATGGTTAAAGGCCTGAACAGAATACAAACTGTGCATAGTTGAATAAAACCAATTATCTTTATTAAAAACTGTACATGTACATTAAAAGTGCAAATAAAATTTAATAATATAATTTAATATTTTAATAATAGTTATGAACACACTGCATAAAATGCACTTAAAGTTGTTATTAATAAAATAGTAGAGTGTTGATATAATATTAAATAAATAATATGTTAATAAATAAATAAAATGTAAATTAAAACATATAGAAAAAAGAAATAACATTGAACTCTTAAAAGAGTAAAAAGCCGAATCGTTGTTTGAGAAGCTGTGCTCAAAAAGCTGCATGTGTGCTAAATTTAGATCTGCAGCAAACTTGCTGCTCTCCTGTGTGCATGAAAAGCGTTATGTGCAAGGAATGTTGGTAAACTTTGGCTGCGAGTGTAATTCCTGCTGTTAATTTCAGTGTTTGCTATGTTTGAAGTTTCCTGTTAGAATTAACTGTTTTGCTGCGTCTGAGTAAATGTTTGAGTGGAGTTGAAGTATGTTTGTTTTAAGGAAGTTTGGAGTGCTGGGTTACTGGAAAGTGTTAAAATTGGGCTGCTGAAGCGTTTGCTCAATTTCAAACAGTGGCTGTTTTCTGGTTTTGCTGGAAGTGAAAGGGTTAGTTGAGGAGAGAGTTGTGTGGGCTTCGTTTTTCATTATTTTTCTCTTCCCTTGTGCTTCTGGCATAGGGTTGAGTTTTGTCATGTTTGGCTGACGTTTCCTATGTAGGAACAGTTGTTTTGGTTGATTGCGGGAGAAACAGTGTTGTTGAGCAAAGTTGCTGGTTTTCTTTTTTCTCTTGTGTCTCTTTTGTCTCTTTTTGTTTTTTTCTTCTCGGGGGAGTTGGTTTATGGTGGAAAATGGATGTTTCTTTTCTCCTGAAAAGATAAACACACGCACACACACAGAAAGGATTAAATGAAGATGATCACACACACACACATTAGTTTTAAACAAAATGCACTGTTGTTTCTGGTCTTAGAATGTAAAGACTTGGAAAAAGTGTTACATTTAATAGTAATTGACGTATACATAAATGTTTATCTTAAATACACTGTGTAGAAAAATTGGAGACAACGCCTTTGGCTGTGGGCCAGTACAGGGAGACAGCAAATGCACACGGTCATGTGAGGAAAACGTCCCCACAGCACAGTGAGACTCACAGTTATACACACACATGCCTTAACACAGAGATCATCAGAGTTTATATAGACTCACGTACGCTAAGTAGATAGAAATATACAGACACGTTCTCATAGAGTAACACACAACATCAAATTTGTGTATTCATACACCCTTAAGTGTATTTAATGTGATCCAAAGCTCTGACTAGTCTCGTTAGAATGATTTGTTCAATTCGTTTATAAAGATCTCGTGTAAAGATCCCGTGAAGTTCTGTATAAATGGGTATAAAATATAGGTGTGGTGAAATTAAATAAAAAAGTATTATATAAGTATATACATCAATTTATAATATGAATTTTGTAGATGTTTAAAGTAAATTCAAGAGCAAGACCGACCACCCACCCACGCACACACAGGGACAGAAGGAACACATACACGAACACGGAAGCCTGCCTTGATTACACGATATGAAAAACATGAGTTTAAAAGGTCAAACAAAACCTGATTAAGTTTACTACCTTAAAAGTTTGTTTAAAACAGTGAAAGGAAATATTAGATGTAAAGAAGACGATACTAAAAAGTTACTTACTTACAGTTCACCGATGGAGTGAGTGTGTTGGTTTCTGAAGATGTGGGACGGCTGGAACAAAGAAGTCTGCCCGATCCCACCCGTTTTCTTTCTCTCCCTCTCTTGGAACCCCCTTGGAACCCCTCCCGTGGTAGAGTCGTTTCGCTGCGATGAGACCAGTGGAAAAGTCACACACACACACAGACATACACACATGCACACACAACAGCCTCGTATGAGAAACTAACAGGAAACTGAGTAGAATATAAATTCATTCTAAAACTATATATTCGTTCTGAAAACAACGTACACTGTATAAAAGAATAAAGAATAAAACTGTACTCACCTTTGACAGGAAAAGCATTAAACTTTGAAAAGAAGGGGTGTTGGTTAATCTTGCCGAACAGAGCGTCTGCCTGTTTTGAGTGTGGGTCATAATACCTTAAAAGGAATTGACGTACAACCTCAAGCAAGCTAAGCGCTAAAAATAGACTCAATAGTGCATATTCTGAAGAGTGCAAATCTTGCATTTCATCTCTAGGGCAGAAAGTTTTGTGCAGAAAGCAATTGGAACTTTAAACAATTACTTTCATTCAAACCTTTATGAACAGTTGAATGTATTTTATTCATTAAGAAATAAATATCATTTTCAAATTGTACTATAGATTTACTTTAAATGCAATTGATGTTATAACACTTTAGGTAAATAATGATTAAAAGTTACATCTTTGTCTCTCTGTACCAGAATAATGTTTTTTACTTAGATTGGATCTCTCTGGTCTAAAAATATAGAACTAAAATGATTTAAATGCAGAAATAATTTTATTTATATTAGAAAAACTGAACAACATTTATGTTAGAAAAACTGAACAACATCACCAAGTGTGTGCTACAATTTTAAGAATGATTTAAAGCTCTGTAATAACAGTGATCTTTCAGTATGAACTTTGATTTTGTGAATATAAAAAAAAATAATAATAATAATATAAGATAATGCTAATAAAATTGTTTTGTGCCACGGTGACAGAGTAACTTACTGGGTGTGTTTCTCAAAAACATTAAGGCCGGAAAACAACTATCATGAAAATAAGAGGAACAGAGGCGCTATCACTGAAAACAGCTGTCATGCACCTATGAAGAACTGAATCTGAGCGCTGAGAGACGCTGAGACAATGGAGCACAGTAAAGCTGGAGCACAGTGTGAATGAACTGGGAAAATGTCTCAAAAGAGGACACGTCCACACGCTGAGAGTGTTTTTGTGGGACATGCAAAAGACTGACATCCGAAGGTGAAGGCTGCTAAAAGCAACTTTGAAAAGAGAAAGTAATCTGTTGCAGAAGCCGAGGGGTTGAACTTGGTCACATGAAGTCTTTGGACACACGCAGTAAACAATGTGAACTTTGAGCAATGTGAACTGAAGTGGACACTGTCAGGAACTGACGAACAGCATAAACGATGTTGCGTCTGGTGAAAAGTGGGAAACACACACAGTGAGAGGATGTTTACTGTGAGAAATTGTTATTTAAAGTCTATTTAGTAATATATAAATAACTGATCAGATTTCATACTGAAATGTTCCTTGAAACAAATTACTTTAAATTTTTAAAGTCAATTAAGCCTGGATAAGAATAGGACCTTTTAATTGAACACATCGAGGTAAAATGTTAATGTAACAACTTATGATCTAAACAAATGTTTATCTTTAGGTCAGAGGATTTTAGGCTGTGTTTTCTAAAAAGAACGTGTGAACAGTACATACAGTTCAAAAAGAAACAACTTTAAACCAAGAAAGTGGCCATACAAATAAATAAATACGATTTACATCCAGGTATACAAAATTATTACAACAAATCATATATTTTATGTTACAGATGTAAGAATTATTAGGAGGTCAATATTAATACTGACCTCTTTATCCTTAATTAATTTACTTATTCAGATTGAATAGTAATTTCACGGATTCTTTTCTTTTTCAGTTTACCCAATATTTCTGTGATCTTTATGATGGATAAATAAACAGAGCTATAGAGTGACAATGGACACGTTAACTTAGCTTGATATGTCAAAGAGACACTATCATTTATTTAAAATGAATCAACTAAATTAACACCATTACACTTGATTGACATGATTTCACTTTCTTTCAATTTAAATACGTCAGCACACTTAAATTTAACACAGCAGACTTCAATACTGGATGTTAAACATATTTTAGTCTGTGGGCTCTTTAACTTAAGATAGTTTCCAGCTTAGAATTGAGGGAAAAAGATAGGAGGAAAGATTTAAGAAGAATTGGGAGGTTAAGAGAGGAAGTTTATCTTGCATTTATGAAACCAGATGACACTCTTCCGTACGCGTCCAGCTAAGATATCATCACACCTCCAGCAAGCAAACAGCTGCTCCTTTACCTTAAGACGTCCGCCTTGGTTCTGGCAAAGAGCTGTGATCAGCTTTGGACTGACGAGTCGTCGGTCCCGCAAGTCCAAGCTGGACTCCAGACGTGTTTACCTTGTCGGTGTCGGTGATACTCGCTTTCGTCGGCAGAAGCCGTGGCAATCGTGGTTTTTTGGCTCAAGATAATTTATTCCAGGAAGGAATAACAAAGTTTGAGCTTACGCTCATTCGAAGTGGACTCATAACAGCAAGTTATCAGTCCCAGCTGGATGACGAAGGTCGTTAGCTCTTGACCAAGCGTACCCCAGCCCTTTGGGAAGGTTCACATCTCTTTTGAAGCTCCCAGCAAACTCTGAAGCGTTTCCGCAAAGTTAGAACTTAAAAGAGAATTAGAGAGGAGAGAAACTTGTCTCTTTTTCATTGGTCCACTTGTTATCACTATTCAAGGTGAAATTCAGCGCAGAGAAGGAAATTGTTTAGGAAAAGTATCTGAGTGAGAGACTTACAGACGCTAGATGAGAGTTTTAGCTTAAACTCGACAAAAACAATTTCAGTGTAAGTCAGTTTGACATTTTAGCTGAACTTTGACACCTTTTCACTTGCAGAAATGACACATTGATGTTTCATATTTAAAGAATAACAGCATATAACATATATCATGAAAATGGCAAAAGTTATTCTTTTGATCACATCAGCCTAAAATCAAAGATAGAAATAGTCTCTTTTGGTGACTAATGTTCTCAGAATACAGCTAATGGAATGATTTTGTGGTAAATGTCTTGCTTTACTGAGAGGTCAGTAAAGGTCATCTCTGGACAGTTCAAAAACCTTAGTTTGACCCTGGGTAGGTCCACTACATCTCCCCCCTTTTGGAAGCCATCGCCAGTCCTTGGGGATGGGGTCCAACACGAAAGGAAACCTTGAACTGTCTTTGATCTTGAAGTAATCCAGCAAGTGGAAAAGAAAAATCAAAAATTATAATCCCATAAAGTTTTTGGAAATTCCATACTGTTCGGAGGTAATCCCATTGCGAAAAGCTTTTAATCCTTTGGAAAACTGAGTCTGTTAACTCTTGGAAAACAAAGTCTGTGATCCTTTGGAAAACAAAGTCTTATAATCCACAGCGGTAATTCCACAGCAGTAATTCCACAACGATTAGTTTTGTTGATTGATCAGCAACAATTGTTTTCATAATCAGCATGTAGAGGGGATCCCTCGATTGACGCAGAGGAGGCGACCCTTGGATGAAGGTTGAAGACCAAGCGTTGGAGCTGCAGGTCCCCACATCGAAGGTTGTTGGCTGGTTGGTTTCCAGTCAGTGCCACTCTGGTTCTATGTGTCATGCAATTATGTGGTTTTAGGTGGGCTTATGATTGGGATTTTACATTAAGCCTTACCTATATGCACCTGGTATGTAAGCTATCATGGTTTAGATCCAGTGGTGTAGTCTACGTGATACACAGGTATACGCCGTATACCCACTAGAAAAGCTTGGGGATTTCCGTATAACCACTTAAATGTGCCCAATGATACGTAACGTGACAACAAACACGCGTTGCATAAAGATAGATTATGTTCGCTGCTCATAAAGGCTGCGCTTTGGTCCGCAGGCTGGAGCGCGCGCGCTGCGCGTGCACTGTGCCGTGCGGCGAAATGCATTCAGGACACTTCACTGCGCCACGCGTCTCGCGGTTGCCATGGTTTCGTGTTCCTCTGTTGTACGTGAGGCTCACAGCCATTGGCTGAGCTGAGCTCACTACCATAGTTCTCTGCTCTGTGATTGGTTTCTTAAGAAGCTCCTTTATGATTGGCTGCTCGGGATGCAGCCGGGCAACAGACACGGTGTGGTAGAGCATTTTCGCTAACGACGACAGACTCAAAATGAAAAGGAAACAAGCTACACTTTTTGAATGTTTTTATAAACCAGCTGAACCCGAAGCTACAGAGACAACATTAGAAGAACCTACCAGTTCGACGGCCGAAACCAGCCATAATGAGGTTGATATCTGCATTTCCCCAGGTAAGTGTCGGCTAGTACAAGTTAGCTGAAGCTAGCTCAAGCAGCAAGTAACTGCATGTTTTTATCGACCTTTTCTGATGCCAAACTCCAAAATGCGCATCAAGAAACCTTGATGGAAACACGGTTACTGTCCAGAATTTTACAGTAACATTTCATATAAATAAATATGTGAATATAAAAATGATTTGTTTGTGACAAAGTCTGTCACTCCAATAATCAACAAAATGCTATGCTTTTTACTCTGTTTTAAAACTCCTTGTTTCATTTTTAGATCCAAATTGGCCAGCCTTGTGGAGTGAAAGTCAGGACATCCCTGGTTGGAATGGAGGAACAAAAAATTTGGTAAATATAAAAAGATATGGGAACCAATTTGTATATAAGGTTTAATTGATATATTTCCAACATTAACATATTATGACTTGATAATTTTAAAATAGTCTGATAATCATATCTTTCAAAAGTTTAGTACAGTATATTACATGAGAAATTATATATGTGTGTGTGTGTGTGTGTGTGATCATTTCATTTTCACGTTTTAGTTGGTCATAATGCAAAAGTGTATGCAAATAATAATGAAAGGTAATAATGAATGTAATTGTCGACACATGCTTACAGTCTAGTGAATCAGTAGATTCTAGTATTATTACTGGTATCAGGAAACATTAAAAAATATACAAATATGACAATTTTTATTTACTTCCTGCAGGATGTGCTGTTTGCAGTACCATAACGTCAACTGGTGTCCTGACTGAAAAGAGGGTCTCCATATCGGAGGAGTGGGCCTCCTTCAAGATCCAGTCATCAGGCTCAGGTTTGTTGTGCATTTATTAAAATGTAAGCATCACAGACATTTTGCAATGTTAAATATGCTTAAAATTCAAAATAAATTGTCAATTACATTGCACTACATTGCATTTTTGTCTCTAAATGTCCTGATTCATCTCAGTAATCTAGGTAGAAAAAGGAAAAATTAAGTACCGGTAGGTCCTCCGGACAGGTTTTTGTCTCTAAGCACAGTATACCCACTACAAAAATGTAGACTACACCACTGTTTAGATCAGCTACAATTACCAATTAAGGGGTGGATCAATTCTGTAAAATTAGATATAGGGATCTATACCTATAAAATTTTGGAGGGCTTCTGTAACGAAGGCCTCTAATTCCAAACTATTCCTCCATTCATTACTTAGTTTAGGTTAAACTAAAATAAAAAATGAAATATAGTTTGATCTAAATGTCTGTTGTCTTTTAGACGAACGACGTAGGATTTGGTATTCCTAATAAATTTTGAAGTCTATGGCGAGACTCATCAAAATGAATAGACAATCTAGAATAGAAACGATCGAATCGGTTCAATTTAGAAATTGTGAGACCAGTGTAGTTTATGGTACCTTGAGTAGCTTTAAACTACATTGACTCTTCGACGATTGAGATTTAACAAAACGAACTGCATGTTGGCATAGTTAAATCCATATCATTCATTAACCAATGTTAATACAAAACCTTTTTGGCTGGGAGTGTTCAGAACCAAACAATATCTCAACTAATGACAACAGTAATGACTAAACAACAAGGAAACAACGTTTCACTGCTTCGACACACTCTTGTCGTCAGATTCCAAAGTGCAACACACAAAAAACAGGTCTCAACTTTATGACCGAGGTCAAATTAAATCTCGTGGATTTAAACGGTTGTTAAGGTTAGTTTTTTGTTGTGGGTTTTAGGCTTAGCGTTTCTAAGTTCAAATTGGACAATGCGACTTATAGGGTGGGAAATATGGTAGTTTAAACCTGATTAGTTTATTTACTAACTTGTGTTTGGACGACCTTATTATCCCATGAAGTCGGTGAGTTTGTGAGATCTTTGTCTTTTGTGGAGTCATTGAACGCCTTGTAAGGTTTGATCTGATTTCGATGTACCCATTTAGCAATTGGCTCTTTGCGGCCTTTGCTGATTTTGATTTCGTAGACGACTGAGGACACTTTGTCTGTTATCAGATGAGGTCCAGTCCACCTGGGCATTAGTTTGCGGGCGAGAGTTCCGGTCTCGGACCCTCCTTTCCGGTTGCTGGGGCGAAC
>JBBPBX010102083.1:0-12090 GCA_038048925.1 Garcialebias charrua
CTAAAAGAGGCATGTTTGTTGGTGTGTCTCCATTTAACTTTACTGTTTAACACCAGTCCAGCAGAGCTTTACTGTCTGCTGGTCAATATCTGCTGGAGGTGCCTCGCTCAAGGTGTTAACAATGGGGGGTCCGCTCTTTTTCTGTTGCAGGCCCAACAGCCTGAATACTCTTCCCCATGAGCTGCGTGCCATCTCTGATCTGGTTCTGTTCAAAGCCAAACTGAAAACCCACTTATTAAAAAGGGCTTTTGATGTTTAACTTTTAGTAGCATTTTTTATCTATTTAACCCACTTTAAATTTTTTGTCACAAACAGTGTTCCGACAATGAATGTCAGTTCTTTAATCCTATTTGATGTTTCTCCCAGCTGTTTTCATTGAAGCAGACACTATAAGACAGTCTGCGGCGGGACTTTCTAATATGTCTGATTCACTTTCCGCTGCGCCTCCTTGGCCTTTGCAGCTTCGATTTATTTTTTGCAGACACTATAAGACAGTCTGCGGCGGGACTTTCTAATATGTCTGATTCACTTTCCGCTGCGCCTCCTTGGCCTTTGCAGCTTCGATTTATTTTTTGCAGTTTTTCCATAAATTCATGCTTCGCTCATTACTCCCTGCAAATTCCTCTGCATGCTTCTTTGCTCCCATCTTCATCACATTGCTGAATAAGTTGGAGAGAACTTCTGCCAAGACAGACTTCTTCCTCGATGACAGCAAGCTGGGTGACGGAGCAATTAGTGTCACCTGAAAGCATCCCTGTCAGGAACGGCTGGGCGTCGTGAAAACTCATCTACGTGCAGTCCAGATGCCCCTAAACAACTTGTCGAGATCAAGCCAGCCATCTTGACGTCCTGGCTTACTGGTCCACATCACAGTGTAATGAAGGTTTCCTTTTGCCTCATCTCAAGTTGATTAAAGGCAGCAAGCCTGTCCTGGTTTCCATCACTCTGTCAGGAGTGACACGTCTGCTGTGTCCAGTGGCATTCATGCATTGTCTCAGAGACACTGGCTGACAGGAGGTGAAAAAAGAATCATCAAATTAATTAGCATATTTTACAAAAAGAACTTTGGGATTTTTAAAAAAAAGTGCTGACAGTTGTTTTTGTTGGAAATGAGCCACTTTGTTGTGTTCCTTTCAGCTGATGAGCATGCTGGCAGCCACCAAACACCCCAAAAAAAACAAATTTAATTCCCTCGTTGATCAGCCGCCCACGGCCAGGGTCGACGCCTTCAGTGTTTTGCTTCTTTTGTAAGAAATACTTGAATTAAAATTTGAGTGCATGGATCAATATGGCAATTCAGCCAGCACTGAGAGGGACATGTGTGTCAAGCATTGGTGCTGCTTATTAACATGACTATTGATTGGAGTCAGAGGAGCGTGGTCGTCCAGACAGCATCAAACACCAATCGTTAACCCTAAAGTCAGGATTAGCTGTAAGACACTTGGCATGCTCTGTAACGTCTCTGTTCTTAGAGGGGCAATTCATTGATGAGTCTCGACAAAAGAAAAAGACAAATAATAATAAATCCCTCTGAATGTGTACATTATACACATCCAGGCTCCCCAGCTGATTTAAATATAATTTGATTTTGTTCAACATTTTTGTTGCGTAACTCTTTTTACATTTCAGTTTGCTAAACTTGGAGAACAAAATTTCCAGTTGAATTTTAAGACAGTTGTTTTATGTTTTTAACAACTTCAACTTATTTAATGATAACCCACCTACCCTCCCTGAACATAGGAGGATCTGCGGTGGAAGTGATCTCCAGCTACAAGTTGGAGGTGCACCTGAATGACAACCTCAGTTGGGCCAACAACACCACCAGCCTGATCAAGAAAGCTCATCAGAGACTCTACTTCCTCAGACGGCTGAGACGAGCTGGTCTGGGAAGCTCAGTCCTCACCTCCTTCTACAGGTGTGCAGTGGAGAGCATCCTGTGCTCCAGCATCAACGTGTGGCATGGAGGCTGCACAGCTGCAGAAAGAAAAGCTCTGCAGAGAGTGGTGAAGGCTGCACAGAAGATGTTGGAGTCAGTCTCCCCACCATCACAGACATTTACACCTCCAGATGCAGGAAGAGGGCCACCTGCATCATGAAGGACCCCACTCACCCAGCACACAGACCTTTTGGTCCACTCCCCTCAGGAAGGAGGTTGAGGAGCATTACGTGTAGAACCACTAGACTGAGGAACAGCTTCTACCCTGAGGCTGTTAGACTCATGAATAAATAACCAGAATAATCACTGTGGAAAAAAATCACATTGTGTTGCTGCTGATCTGTTTCATGTTGCTGCTGATCTGTTTCAATTTACTGTGTTCATTTAATTTGATTTGATTTGATGTTTATTCATTCATTTTAAAAGAACAATACAAGACAGTTTCATCAGATACAAGAATACAAGTAGGATAAAATGAAGGGAGCAGAAAGAAGATGAAATCTTATTATATCTGCCCCTTATTTCACAGTTTGTTCAACCAATGATAACCTTCAAACTACATCACAGAATGAATAATTCTACTTAATTTTTCTAACTGTAATACACAAACTACGTCACAAAATGAATAATTCTACTTAATTTTTCTAACTGTAATACACAAACTACATCACAAAATGAATAATTCTACTTAATTTTCCTAACTGTAATACACAAACTAGATCACAAAATGAATAATTCGGATAAATAAATAAATAATTCACATATAATTCATTTGTGCTCATCTGCTCACAAAGACTCATGTTTGTGCTGCTGTTCGCATATTGTTTTTATGCTACAAGTGCTTAGTGTATTTTTAGTTTGTTTTTCTTAGTTCATATCTTAGATCTTTTAACAGTTTTTCTTTAAAATGTTAATACTTTTGATGGATGTAACTGGGACCCTGTGTACACAATTTTTTTCCACCACACGTGTTGCAAATGACAAATAAAGAAACTTGAATCCTTGAACAACCATTGCAATATCGCAAGACGTTGCATTCTGTGTATGTTCTGCAAATGATGCTCAGCTATAATTTTAGCTCGATGTCTGGCAGCGCTATAGCTGTTTTTTCCTCTTGGCTAATACTGATTAGCTGCTGCAACAATACTGAATTAGAGTCAGAGAGAGAGTCAGAGAGTCTTTATTGTCATTTGCACCGCATGTGGTACATGAGATGAAAACGAGATTATGTACACGAGGTCCCAGTTACATCCAACAACAAATGAAAGAGAAAAACAGTAATAACATCGAGAACTAACTAAGATTTTAGATATTAGATTGACTGTATTAGCTGTATATGTAGATCCGGTGATGATATCCTGAATGTTTCATAATAATTAATCCAGTGGTTCATGGTATTGTTTGGTAACATACATAAAATACACACTCCCACACACACTTATACAGCCAAACAGTAACCGTGTTTCCTTCTATTTTAAATTCGAATTTTGAGCGAATTTTTAAAAATTCGCAAAAATGTAAATAAAAATTAATGCGAATCAGAAGTGTTTCCATCAACTGGCTTGAAGCGAATCCACCAGGCCACGCAAAGCGGCATTACGTCAGACGTCAGCGTTACGCACGTCTACAGTAAACAGGAAGTAGCGGTTGAAAACAGGAACCGAACCACACATCTCGGCAAAATGGAGAGAATATTTCAGGAATGTGTTGCTATCGGGCAAGTTGTATTTATTCTGTCATGCCAACTAGTTTTAGCGATGTTACAGCGGAAACAGCTGATCAGTCACATGACGTGAATGTTCGCTACGTCAGAACTGAGTCGGCAAATCTGTTTCCATCTCTCGTTTTGCGCATCAGCTCTGTTTCGAAAAACCCAAAAACCACCTCAAGCGAGCGTATCAACTTTTTTGCGAATTAGAGGAAGTTAATTCGAATCGTGCCGTTTCCATTCACCTTTTCTGATGCGATACTTCGAAATGCGCATCAAGAAACCTTGATGGAAACACGGTTATAGTCAAAAATATTACTGTCCACAATAGTTTTTTTGGTATTGGGCAATACAAACTACAACAATGAATTTCATGTCAAGTCATCTTGTCTAATGTAAAATTCATTTTTGAATCTCTAAAAGCCCATTTTACTTGTTGATTAGCTGAGTCATTAGATGATCAGTAAAAATAATAAAACAGAACAAACCTGTAGGTTAAAAAAAGAGATACTGTAATGAGTTTAAGAAAATGAAAGTTAAGGTAAAATGAATACAACAGACTATAAAGTCTTCTATCATTTTATTGACAGATGTCACTTTAAGCTCGTCAGCAGAGGGGACCAGTGCTGTAATCAGCCTTGGTAGACGTGTGAAAAGCCCTGTGCTGACTTCCATCTCCCCAGCTTCCGTCACATTACAATGTTCAGGATGTTCCAATAAATGGGCCGAGTGTGCACAAGCTCTCAGGGAAACTCGTTGAGACCAAGGCAGGTTTGAGGTAGATCAGTGAGGAAAGACGATGCAGAATTCAGAGCAGATGGCCTGGAAAGAGCTGATAGCAAGCTTACCTAACAACATGTATTTGATCGAATATGGCAAAACAAATTCAAAAACAGACTTGAAGCACATTAACGCCCAACTCTAAAACACCTCCATCTGCCATCTGCCTAAAATGAATGGCAGATATAGAAATGTGATGTGCTTTACATAAAACCAGTCAACTAGTCAAAACACTTAAAAATCAAGAAAGGAATACAGTAGTTCAAATGTTGTGAAGTGAGGTCCTGTGGAAGGGCCATAAACATTTAAAGTTGAAGATGGTGCATTAAATGAGGGATGTATTTCATTCTGAAATGAGAAACTTTGTAAGCGCCACTTGTCATTAAATAATAATAATAATAATAATAATAATAATAATAATAATAATAATCCAGAGCTCAGTTAAGATGCAAGCAAAATATTTTATTTACATGTTATGATGGAGCTGTTTTGATGCCCATAAAGTTGTTAGTTCATATATGAACTGAGTGTCTACATTAATAAAAATCCAAGGTTACCGGTAGTCAATATAAAGGTTACTTGTTTATTTAAACGTGAAAAACAAATAGTAATACTTAAATAAGCCTCTTTTTATGTTTATGTTTATGTTTATTAAATTTGTTCATTTTTTTTACAAAAGAAACAATACAAGACAATCCCATAAATGATAATGTACAAAATATAAAAAAATGAAAGGTAGCAGAAAGAAGAATAAATCTTATTATATCTGCCCCTTTTTTCCAACAATCAGATTAAACAATAATAATCTTCAACCAACAGTACAAAATGACTAACTCTTTCTAATTTTCTAACTAATACAATACACATTACGCTATTTCATATATTTTTTTAACACATTCGTTTTGATCATTTTCTTAAATGTAAACATTGACTTGGCATTTTTAACTACATTCTCCAAGCCATTCCATAATCTAATTCCCTGGATTGAGGTAGAACGTCCCTTCAAACTAGTTCTGAATTGTGGTTTTACAAACATCTCTGTCCCCTTAAGATTATAACAACTTTGTCTTTTAACAAAATGCATTTGGATATTTAAAGGTAATGCATTATTTTGAGCCCTATACATAACTGATAAAATATTATAGTCTACCAAATCATGGAACTTCAATAACTTTAGTTGATAAAATAATGTACTTGATGGATGACGGTAATGTTTTCTAGTGATAATTCTTACAGCTCTTTTCTGTAATACAAAAATAGGCTTTGTGATTGTTTTACACGCATTCCCCCAAACATCAATACAATAGATTAAGTGTGGAACAATGATTGTGTTATACAACAAATACAGAGCTTTATCATTCAATAGGTCTCTGACTTTGTACAGTACTGCAATCGATTTAGCTATTTTTATTCTTACAGAATTTATGTGTTGTTTCCATGTCAGTTTGTCATCAATGATAACACCCAAAAACTTCACCTCACTCACTCTACAAATCTCAACATCCTCAATTTTGAGTGGAACATCAACAGTTTTCTTTTTATTACTGAATATCATGTAATTAGTTTTTTCTAGATTTAATGATAATTTATTTATTTTAAACCAAGTTTGTATCTTGACAAATTCTGTCTTTATCAATTCCAACATTTGTTCTATATCTTCACCTAAACAGAAAAATGTGGTATCATCAGCAAAAAGTACACATTTAAGGAGTCCTGACACATTTACCAAGTCATTCACATATAAAATAAATAGCTTTGGTCCAAGTACAGAGCCTTGGGGAACTCCACATGTGATATTACAGAGGTCAGATCTTACATCATTTATTTGTACAAATTGTTTCCTATCTTTCAAGTAGCTAGATACCCACTGTAATGCTGGTCCTCTAATACCATATTTGTTCAGTTTTTCAAGGAACTTTTTAAGCCTCTTTTAAAATGTATTAATGTGACCACTATGTTTTTCAAAATATTAATAATCTCCATTCTTGACATAATAGCTGGGAAATGTCATGGAAAAATCTGTAGCTGGTCTCAAAGTTAAACGATCTGTATCTCCTAAAGTGATAAATACACCAGGTATAATTTATTTATTTACTAAATACGGTGCAAACTAAAAATAAAGTGTTTTTTTTAATACTTTGAGTATTTACCACACTATTTATCTCTGTGATGAAAGTTGTATTATAACAGCCTCTTAATATTTCCACAAATATTCTGCAAATAAATCACAATAAGGCTGAGGGCAGTAAATTCCCCTGATACATGTTTTACCCTCCTTCCTTCTCTCACAAGCTGTCAGATGGCTAAAAATAGTGTAGACTAAGTACAGGAAAGGTCTTATCATGTTTATTTTTTGCCTGTATTTTTGATTACACACAGAAGGGTCTTTATTTAGAGAGAGTGACATATACCTTTTGTTACGAAACCACTCCTCTCCCAGCTCGTTCTTATCTTAATGGAGAGTAGTGGTCGCAACTAAAAGTGTGTGATAAGAAAAAAAAGAAACAAAAAGAAACAAAACTGGCACCAGAGACAGAACACACAGTGAGGTGGGGCTTACCTTTGATGTCCGATTAGAGTCTCAATCAGCTGACATCCTGGAGGGGCGAGCCCGCACGGTCCTTCATCCGTCACTTGTTCAATAGTTGTTTTTATTTGTTTTCCTTTATAGTTTTCCTCTTTTTTCTTAAAAGCGCACCACTTGTGTTTTCATCTGTGGTTGTTGTCAACAGGCGTGTTAACTTCCCCGGTGCATTTAATCCGTTAGCGTCCAGCCGGTTCATCCAAAACAAACCCGGCCAAAAACCATCCGACGCTCCCTCTGAGTTCCGTCCCGAGGTGAATGCTCTGCTTCTCTCCCCAGAGCCTTCCGCACCGTCCTTTAAGATATTTTCCTCTTCACCAAAACTCCACTGCTGCAGTAGCGTCCAACACGCCACTCCATCAGTCACAATCACCACCCAGGTGTGCTACCAGCGCAGCTAAAAACACTTAGACTGGCTGAGCCCCGCCCCCCTCCACCAGTGAACCGTCAAAGGTGCCAAAAATAATAATAATAAACAAACAAAAGACAAAACAAAGTGACCACGTAACACTTCCCCCCCTAAACAAAAAAAATTATATATTTTTTTATATATTTTTTTTATTTATTATTATTTCTTTTATTTTTTTATTTTTTTTTATTTTTATTTTTTTTATTTTAGTCCAATAAACTTCCTACATCTTCAACCTATTCCTCACATTCTTGACAGAACGGCAGCAATTACATTATCTTTCCCCAACTGCACCTTTTCTAGAAACAGCTTTTTGATCCAAAAGTTTTTTCTTCTTTCTTTGGACTTGTTGTAACTGACCATTAGCCAGAGTGCAAGCTGCTTTCAAGCGCTCCTTAAACTCAGAAACGTACCCCAAAACGTTTCTGTTAGGTTCTTCAGTCAGAAATTTCTCTTTTACCAACTTCAAGGGACCCCTCACTTCATGTCCATAGACCAACTCAAACGGACTAAAACCATCCGACGCTCCCTCTGAGTTCCGTCCCGAGGTGAATGCTCTGCTTCTCTCCCCAGAGCCTTCCGCACCGTCCTTTAAGATATTTTCCTCTTCACCAAAACTCCACTGCTGCAGTAGCGTCCAACACGCCACTCCATCAGTCACAATCACCACCCAGGTGTGCTACCAGCGCAGCTAAAAACACTTAGACTGGCTGAGCCCCGCCCCCCTCCACCAGTGAACCGTCAAAGGTGCCAAAAATAATAATAATAAACAAACAAAAGACAAAACAAAGTGACCACGTAACATAAAGTGTTTGACTAAACCATTGGTGTAGAAACAATCAAGAAATATGTGTTCCAGTCCTTATCCACATTCGTCCTCCAGATTATTCCTTTAATTTAATTAGCATGCCCTGCCCTTGCAAACAGCCGGACTGTCAGCTCCTGTATAATGAGAACTCCCCTCCATATCGAAGGCTGGCTGCCAAACTATGAACATGCACTTCAACCGTAATGTCTCTCCTACAGCTCATCAACTCAGTTGTCAGTGAAATGTCAGCCCGTGGTTGGCATACCAAGACCAGGAAATTGATTAGGTTTGTGGAACCATGCAGGACTGGCAACCAGAAGATTACAGTTTGTTTGCTTTAAAATATTTTATGTTTTTGTTTTTAGGATTTAAAGCTTGTTAATGTACTGTAATTAGTTTGCCTTGGTTTTACTTTTACTCTTTGTTTTTGACAGAAGTATTCAAATACTTGTACGTGCTTATCTGAATACTGTAATCTGGCTTTATTACATCCTTGTACTGGAGAAGGGCTCTCCTTTGAAGGTAAAGAGATGTGTACAATAAACACACAACTTATTAACGCATTGTTGTCAATAGAGGAGGAGGTAGCAGTAATAATAAAAATAAAAATAAAAACATATCCAGCTGATAATTTTGTTTCTTCTATTTTAGTGTGACAATCTGTGGTTTTTGGCTGTTTTAGTGACAGGTTTTATGTTAGCTGTTTTTTAGTTCATTTATTGTGTAAATGTTGAAGCATTCACACTATTGTCATCCATTTTTCTTCTGTACGTTTTTCAGCATCTATCTCGTTCGACAGTTTTTTGTGCTATTTCAACAAATCATATACCAAAACGTTCAGCTCATTTAGGGGAAGGGTGCTATGACTTTAGGTATTGGTGCAACTGTGGCTTTTTCAGAAATTTTACCCTTTCTGCCATTTTTTTTTCTCATGGAAAACGAATTGAGCTCATTTTACATCCTTCAAATCTTTACATCTGTTTACAACCTTTACTTTATTTTGGTCTGCTTCTACTTCTTTCATCTTACTTGTGAAAATGTAAATTTTTTTCAACTTGTTATGATCCTTTCACTTTATTTTGACAAGTTTCAGCTTATTTTGCTATTTCAGCTACCATTTAGCAGTTTTTATGCTGATTTTAGTGTGTTTGGCTAATTACACATTTTTTGCAGTCATTTCTACCTTTTTCAGCCTAATTCAGCAAAAACGTGCTCTCTCTACTTCATTCCTGTATTTTAAGTTTTTTTCTGCCTTTTTTAAGCTTCTTTTCAGCTGTTTTTTTTTTGTGTGTGCAAATTTCTGCATTTTTTTCAGATAATTTTCACTTTTTTGTGCTCATTGCTGCTTCTTTCGGCCTAATTGGGGGAAATTGTGCTTTCTCCAATTCCTTTTGGTAACTTAAGCTTCTTTCTGCCTTTTCAGATACTTTTCAGATATTTTTTTTTGCTGCTAATTTCAGCTTTTAGAGCACTTTTTTGCTGATTTCACTTATGTAAACCAAATTCAGCAAATATGTGTTTTTTTCTGCCTTCTTCTGCTGGCTTAGGCTTGTTCTTCATTTTCAGCTACATTTCAGCATGTTTCTAACTAATTTCAGCTGTTTGTCAGCAAGTTCTTCAGCAATAAGCATTCACACTGCATTTTTGCAGAAAATGCAATCTCTCTAGTTTTTCTTTAATATTTTGTCCTGTGCTTCTACCACACAGTCACACCTGTTCCTGGTTTTATTTGTCACAGCTGCACCCACTCTTCCCATCAACCCCAGTCCATATTATGTTTCTCACAACCCACCAGTTGAGCATTATGTATCTCCTCATGCCAAGTCTGGTTCTCCTCGTGTCCCTGTTTGTGTCAAGTCTTGAGTTTTGTAAGTTGCGCTGTTTCATCAGCCTTTTGTTTTTGTTTTTATAGTAAAATCATGTAAATAATCACGACCTGATTCAGTGAAATGACTCACGAGTTTTGAACCATTTGTTTAGGACTCACACATTCAGATGTTAGGATTATTCTGCTGTTCTCCATTTTCTTAAATAATGCTGGAGCCTGGGAAGCTGATTTTTCTAAGGTAAAGCATAATTAGCAAAACATAATAATACCACACAGCTTTACTTTTGGTTATGCTTGATAAGCTGATATTACCAAAATTAGACAAATGTGCTGCAAAGACGAACAAAAAATGAAACAATTACCCACCCCATTTATTTTTATTACTATAGTGAAATGTTGTACTCACAGTACAGTATAGTACAACAGTACTTTAATGTAGTATTATAATACTGTTGTACTCACTATAGTATAACAGTACTAAAGTGTAGTACTATAGTACTTTAGCCTCTCAGTACTATCTAACAACTTAGCCACAGCCAACCATTGTTTGGGTGGCGATGGCTGAGTGGTTAGAGCAGTTGTTCACCAATGCAAAGGTTGGGGGTTTGATTCCATCAGCAGTCACATGCTGAAATGTCCCTGGGCAAGACACTGAACCCCTCACTGCCTCTGATATGTGTTCCATTGGTGTATGAATGTGATAAAGCACTGATTTATTATTTGTATAGATCTAGTAGAGTGCTGTATGAATGGGTGAATGAAGGCACAAATTGTGTTGTAAAGAGCTTTGAGTGTCTTGATAAAATATAAAATAGAAAGGCGCTATATAATTACAGTCCATTTACCATTTACCGTTCAGAATAATAGTATCCTAGCTGAATTAAATTCAATTACATTTTGTATTTTGTTTAACAGGGATAACTTTTTCAGCTCATTTAATGACACTCAAAGCAGCAGAAGGAGAGTTTCCCTAAAGTGGATACAATCTGGGAAAATGACGTCGGATTCGGATGTTGTCAGTCCATAGAATGGGCGTTATCAACTGTTATCACCCCCATTCGTATGGGCGAATAGGTGACAACCTGCTAGCATGTTGAACATAACATTATCAGCGTTATAATCGAAGTGAGTAGGCAGCATGTTTCCAACAACCCGGAAGTGTAGCATTTTTGTTTTTTTCAGCTTATGTAACCGTTTTCCTAAACCTAACCTTAAACCTGACCCAGAGGACCAACCCTAAACTTAACCCCCTTACCCTTGTGCCTAAACCTAACCAAGACCCTAAACCTAACCAAGACCCTAAACCTAACCAAGACCCTAAACCTAACCAAGACACTTTACTCTAAACCTAACCACGTAACTAAAGATGGAGCCTGCTGTCATCCATTGTAACAGTGATAACGTACCTTTGAACCTCCTAGAAGGTATAGGGGCAATCTGACCGCTACAAATGGGGATGATAATGGGCAATCTGACCGCTACGTATGGTTGATAACATCCGAAGCAGGTGGTCTCTGGCATTCTCTAAGATTATTTTCCAATTTAAGGCTCTAAAACAATGGTATACCTGAAAAATAATAACCAATCTCTAATCTTCATTATCTAGATATAAAAAAAACGTTGTCCAACCTCTCAGAATGACAGTTCGACATTAAGATGAAATGTACCCTGATGCATGCTCAATATTCCAGTTAGAAAAATCTAAAAAAGCTAAGGCTGGTCCTCTGGACATTTTTGTTTCGTTTTTTGAATGTCCAGAGGACCAGACTTAGCTTTTTTAGAAGATGAAATGCAACGACAACCTAAATGTGAGTTAAAAATATTTTAATTTGTAAAAGATTGTCTTAACATAAATGACCTTCATATCACTAAGTGATCATCTGTATCTGCTCAAATCTGTGGAAACTGGCTTGTTTTGAGAAAGAAAAGCCTTTCAATCTTCTGATCTGAAGGTATAACAAAGCATAAATTAAATTTCTGTCTTCCTGTCTTCAGTGAGTGTGTGTTTTCCTGTAAAAGAGACCTTGGCTTGTCATT
>JBBPBX010102085.1:0-12090 GCA_038048925.1 Garcialebias charrua
AAATTCTATCAGGTTTGTTAGTGAATATTAAATCAATAGTTGTTTTGGACGTATTTGTTATTCTTGTTGGCCCATTTATGATTTTTGTTAAATTATACTTGCCAGCAAGTTGTTTCAATTTTCTCCAATCCAATTTATTGTCCCGGTTGATGTTAAAATCACCCATAAGGATAATTTCCCTTTGAGAGTTGCAGTGGTTTAAAATAGTTCCAAGTTGATCATAAAATATATCCTTGGTAGATGGAGAACGATAAATACAAATCACAGTGAATGGCATTGTGTGTGACAGTGAAACATTTAAACCGGATTATTGAGCATGCATCAGGGTATTTAAACCGATACATTGAAAATTAACTTCCACTGGCCAACTTATTAATTCACATTTAATATGGTTTCTAACATAGACCAATACACCCCACATTTCCCTATCCCTCCATCCCTTCTGTATACATTGTATCCTGGCATATTCAAAGCTGCTGTTAGTGATGTAGAAGTCAGCCAGCTTTCTGATCAAAGTCAAGTCAAAGTCAACTTTATTGTCAGAACTGCAATATGTACAGGACATACACAGGATTGAAATTTCGTTTCTCTCGGTCCCTCGGTGCAACAGTAACCATTTAAACACTAAAACACTGAAACATTTAATAAACATAAGCATAAAATAGTAAAAGTGTAACATTGTCCTGAGTTTTTGCATAGTAGTATAAAAGTATGAAAATTTACACCAACACTAAAACTAAAACTAAAACACTAAACATTTAATGAACATAAGCATAAAATTAAATAATAAAAGTGTAATACTGTCCTGAGTTTTTGCATAGTAGTATAAAAAAAGTATAAAAAGTATATCTATAAAATAAACTGAAGGTTCTAGCATTGACATTTGCAAAGAGTGGCAAAGCAGCATATGAGTTAATGTACACAGTATATGTATGAGGTAGTTGATGTTGGTATAGAGGCAAAGTGGCATATGCAGTAAGGCACATTGGGCATCCTTAGATAAGGCTAGTCAGAGAATACTGTATATGTATCAGCAGTAGTGTAGATATAAAAGTAGTGTAAATGTAAACAGTAGTAATAAATGTAAACAGTAGTAATAAATGTAAACAGTATTAATAAATGTAAACAGTGAATGTAAACAGTAGTATGACTATAGGCAGTAATGTAATACAAACATTAGTGCAAATATGAGAAGTAGTGCAAACTGAATGAGCACATGACCGAGAGTTTAGTGAATAACCCGTTTGATGACACAGAGTCCAGTGTTAAAAACTTTGTGTTGAGTGGTAATGTGTGAGAAAGTTTTTTGTGTTAAGGCAGTTCAAATGGGAGGGGAGGCAGAGCAGGCAGAGTGTTTAGCATCCTGACTGCCTGATGAACAGAGCTGTCTCTCAGTCTGCTGGTTCGAGCCTGGAGACTCCTCAGTCTCCTCCCTGATGGCAGCAGTCTAAAGCAGCTGTGTAGTGGGTGTGTGGGATCACCTGCCATGCAGAGGGCTTTCCGAGTGAGGCGTTTGCTGTGTAAGTCCTGCAGTGAGGGCAAGGAGGTGCCGACGATCTTCTCAGCTGCTCTCACGATGCGCTGGAGGCTCTTGCGGCAGGATGCAGTACATGCACCAAACCACACCGTGATGCAGCTGGTCAGGACACTTTCTATGGCACCTCTGTAGAAGGTGCACATGATGGGGGTTGAAGCTCCAGCCCTTTTCAGCTTGCGGAGAAAGTAGAGGCGCTGGTGAGCCTTCTTGGCCAGTGATGCAGTGTTCCTGCTCCAGGACAGGTCCTTTGAGACGTGCACTCCCAGGAACTTGGTGCTGTCCACTCTCTCCACTGCGGTGCTGTTGATGGTCAGAGGGGCATGTTGGGCATCCCTCTTCCTGAAGTCCACAACAATCTCCTTTGTCTTCTCCACGTTGAGAGTGAGATTGTTGTGTCCGCACCACAAGGCCAGGCGGCTCACCTCGTTCCTGTAGTCCGTCTCATCGTTGTTGCTGATGAGACCTACCACTGTTGTGTCGTCCGCAAACTTGATGAAGTGGTTGGAGCTGTACGATGGTGTGCAGTCGTGTGTTAGCAGGGTGAATAGAAGGGGGCTCAGCACACATCCTTGTGGGGCTCCTGTATTCAATGTGACGGTGCTGGATGTGTTACTCCCGATCCGTACTGCCTGTGGTCTCCCGGTCAGGAAGTCTAGCAACCAGTTACACATTGAGGTGTTCAGCCCCAGCCTGTCCAGTTTAAGGATGATATTCCAAGTACAATATTTCCGGTCTATAAGTCGCACCTTTTTGCCTTATTTGCATGCCCTGCAACTTATAGAGAGGTGAGACTTGTTTGTGGATTTTCCCTTCATATTTGGCCTCCCTTCACTGGCTACCGGTTCATCTTCAAATCCAATTCAAAATTCTCATGTATGTCTACAAATCGCTGAACAGCCTCGCCCCCGCCTATCTCTCGGATCTGATACACCCATATGTCCCTCCACGTGCTTTGAGGTCAGAGGATCAGGTACTCTTAATAGTTCCAGAAACTCGCCTTAAGCGCAGGGGTGACAGGGCGTTCTCTGTAGCAGGCCCAAGACTCTGGAACGAGTTACCGCTGCTCATCAAACAGGCCCCCTCCCTCTCGGTTTTCAAATCCCGGTTAAAAACTCACTACTACTCCATCGCTTTCAATGCCAGCTGATTTGTATTGGATCGTTTGATTTATGATCTGCAATGTTTTTATGTTTTTCGTGTTGTACTTCATTGTCTGTGTTGCCTGTTGCGTGTTTGTTTGTCCAGCACTTTGGTGTGGACTTGTTCCTGTTTAAAGTGCTTTATAAATAAAATGGTATGGTATAGGGTATGGTATTTATAGACCAATTTATGGCTCAGATATGAATGTTTTTCATTTTGGCAAAAAAAATGGTGCAGTACCACTTTCGTCCGCTAGGGTACACAACCGTTCCCACCTCATGTGGCCGACGGCAGCCTCCTCTGGTCGGACACACTCTGTCGCAGCCCAGCCTCCTGCTCTTGAGGTATGAAATACTGTTAGCTGTGTTTGCTAGCAACGGGTACTATTCATCTAAATAACTCATGAACTACAGGACAGATTTTTATCAAACTTACAAAAAGTAATCACTAGATGGACATTTACAAACTGTTAGCTGTAATGGTAAATGGAGCTTACTTATATAGCGCTTTCCAGCCTCCTTTGAGGGGCCCCAAAGCGCTTCACAGTACCAACCATCCACCCATTCATACACACATTCATACACCGGTAGCGGTAGATTGCCTTGCAAGGCGCTGCCTGTCCTATCGGGAGCAACTCGGGGTTAAGTGTCTTGCCCAGGGACACAACAAGGTATGCCGTGACCGGGGATCGAATCTGAGACCTTCTGGTCCTGAGCCGGCTGCCCTGTATGAGACATTTCAGAGTCAGAGAGTCAGAGAGTCTTTATTGTCATTTGCACCGCATGTGGTACATGTGATGAAAACGAGATTATGTACACGGGGTCCCAGTTACATCCAACAACAAATGCAAGAGAAAAACAGTAATAACATCTAGAATTAACTAAGAGAAACATCAACTAGTAATACACTAAGCCCTAATGTAGTGGAAAAACATCATTATAAACAGCAGCACGAACATGAGTCTGTATGAGCAGATGGTCACAGATGAACACAGCAACAAGAAAACAGATCAGCATCAGCATGATGTGATATTTTGCAGTGTTTATTCTTATTATTTATTTATTCATGAGTCTAACAGCCTCAGGGTAGAAGCTGTTCCTCAGTCTAGTGGTTCTACATTTGATGCTCCTCAACCTCCGTCCTGAGGGGAGTGGGGCAAAGAGTGGTGTGCTGGGTGAGTGAGGTCTTTCATGATGCAGGTGGCTCTTTTCCTGCATCTGGAGGTGTAAATGTCTGTGATGGTGGGGAGACTGACTCCAACATCTTCTGTGCAGCCTTCACCACTCTCTGTAGAGCTTTTCTTTCTGCAGCTGTGCAGCCTCCATGCCACACGTTGATGCTGGAGCACAGGATGCTCTCCACTGCACACCTGTAGAAGGAGGTGAGGACTGGGCTGCTCAGACCAGCTCGTCTCAGCCGTCTGAGGAAGTAGAGTCTCTGATGACCTTTCTTGATCAGGCTGGTGGTGTTGTTGCTCCAGCTGAGGTTATCATTCATGTGTACACCCAAGTATTTGTAGCTGGAGACCACTTCCACTGCAGACCCACCTATTTTCAGTGGGGCATGGGTGTGTTTGTTCCTTCTGAAGTCCACAATCATCTCCTTTGTCTTCTTCACATTCATGTGAAGAAGCTAATTTGAGCTAAAATTTGATTTATTTATAATTTATTTTCAAAGCGCACACGACGGTTTGGAAGACGTCAAAGCGAAACAATTTAAATCCAGCAGATTTGACCATTTCGTGAATTTATTAAGGAACGTTTAAGCTGAGGAGCACTTGTGCTATAATGTCAGCTAAGAAATATATTTTAAGCGTTTATTTTGCTAAATTTAAAAGAAATAAAGCTGTCCCACCCGCGCATGCACATGAATCCAGCTGATTTGACCATTTCGTGAATTTATTAAGGAAAAGTTAAGCTCAGACACATCTTTGCTATAATTTTCAGCAAACAAATAATTGTTTTTACTGTGTTAATCTTGTAAAGTCCTTCCGTGCTCGCTCGCTCCTGTGGCCGCCATAGGCAGCAGGGCGGTGATGCGTAACATAGGCGACGCGTCAGCATAGATGCGACTTAAATAGAGGTGCGACATGTTTATGGATTTTTCCAATTTATTGCCATTAATTGGACAAGCAACTTATAGAGAGGTGAGACTTATCAGGCGGAAAATACGGTATGTCAGTGTTTGAGTCACTTAATAAATGTCCGATTTGTTCTGTTTTATTAACAATACTGCGAATGTCGATGTGACCCATTAAAATTCCTTTTGGTTTTGATCTTGGATCCCAAATCTGCTGACCTCATACATCTCCTCCTACATGTCTCTGCGTGAGTGCAGCTACAGCGTGCACTCTCAGGACATGATTACCTGCAGTGTTCCGTCAGTGAGGACTGAACTTGGAAAAAGGACCTTCTCCTACTCTGCTCCTGCTTCCTGGAATATCTTACAAAAAGATCTGAAGCTCTCGGCCCTGACCTCTCTAAATGGTTTTCAGAATCTGTTGGAATCCTGGCAAAAACCAATGCAGATATGTTCCTGTCTTTGATTTTTTGTACATCTACCTTATAATGTTTTTGCTACTTTTTGCTACTTTTTCTTTTCTTTTGTTTATTGTTTAATGTATTTGTATCATTTATGTTCATCATTCTTTAGTTTGTAGCAGGTCGCTTTCGTAAATGAGCCCTCGAGGCTCAATAAGATTTACCTGACTAAATAAAGGTTGAATGAAAATTACTTTTGTATTACTGAGGGTTTGGAAAAAATGCATCCTGTTTTGTTTTTTTAATAGCAGGATTCAGGTAATTTAGTGTTATGGCTGATGGTAATCTTTTTGTTGCAGTTTTAGGATTATTTACTTTCCACTCAGCTACCTGTGGTTGCAAGCCAACAGTATGTTGTTGACTCTCAGCCGCCTGTGGTTGTAGCACACCTGCTTGAGCAAGTGGGCAAAAGTGTTGTACCCTGGTTGGTTGTATTTGCAGCCCAGATCGATGCAGATATGGTAGTCCACATAGTGGCAGTTTTTGTAGCCCAGATGGCTGCATAGGTGTTAACACAGGTAGCTGTAGTAGTTGTAGCCCAGGTGGCTACAGAGGTATTAGCTCTGGTAGTTGCAATTTGATTTGATTTGATTTTGATTTGATGTTTATTCATTCATTTTAAAAGAACAATACAAGACAGTTTCATCAGATACAAGAATACAAGTAGGATAAAATGAAGGGAGCAGAAAGAAGATGAAATCTTATTATATCTGCCCCTTATTTCACAGTTTGTTCAACCAATGATAACCTTCAAACTACATCACAGAATGAATAATTCTACTTAATTTTTCTAACTGTAATACACAAACTACATCACAAAATGAATAATTCTACTTAATTTTCTAACTGTAATACACAAACTACATCACAAAATGAATAATTCTACTTAATTTTCTAACTGTAATACACAAACTACATCACAAAATGAATAATTCTACTTAATTTTTCTAACTGTAATACACAAACGCACTAAGCTACATCATAAGTACAACATAAGTGTAATACACAAACACACTAAGTTACATCATATATAGTTTTTGAGCAAGTCCTTTTTGACCTTTTTCTTAAATGTACACATTGATTTTGCATTTTTAACATCACTCTCCAGAACATTCCACAATCAAACTCCCTGAATTGAGGTAGACCGTCCCTTTAAGCTGGTTCTGAATTGTGGTTTGATGAATATCTCTGTCCCTTTGAGATTGTAACAACTTTGTCTTTTTATAAAATTTATTTGGATATTTAAAGGTAATGTGTTATTATGAGCCCTATACATAACTGATAAAATACTATATTCTACCAATTCCATTATTAAGTTTAAAATATAACCATTCAGACAGTAGGTCAGACATATATTAGACATTTTAGGTACATTATTTAGGGTACAGAATATGGGATTGACAGTATTATTTCTGTGGGTTCCAGCTCATATTGGAGTTAAAGGGAAAGAGTTAGCAGATAAGACTGCAAAGAAGGCCTTTCTTAATCCTATTAGCTTCATCGTAAATTTAAGCAAATCTGAGGGTAAGAGTACAAACAAAAACTTATGAAAGAATGGCAAAAAATCAATCAATCAATCAATCAATCAATCAATCAAAACTTTATTTCAGACGCATATGGTCCATAGTAACAAAAACAACCACCACCACCAAAAATAAAAATAAATTAAAAAATTAAAAAGATAACATCAACAAGACACAGTAAAAATAGAATGTTCATCCATTGCCAAATAATTTAAGGCGCCAGTGATTCCACAGACTTGAATAGAACCTAACCGAGCTTTGTGCAGGGTTGGTCAGAGTATAGATGATGCTATTTGCAGAGTTTGTTAGCCTACACATACATCTGTACATAAGGTTACGAAGCACAGCTGCACAAGTTGGTACATTGGCATTCGCAAACATCTGGCTGGCACTACTCCATCGCGGCACCTTAAGCAGCATCCTCATGCCATCATTGTATGCCACCTGTAGTTTATGCATACTGCTCTTTCTGTAATGCCGCCACAGGTGTGCAGTGTACATTGGGGTACAATATGTTTTGAAGAGTGCAGTTTTTACAGACACTGAGCACATAGAGAACCTCCGAAGAAGCACATTAGCTTGTACATATTGCATACAACGCTGCCTGTAAATGTCCCTGTCATCAGACAGGTCAGCGGTTATGTAATGTCCCAAGTATTTCACCTCCTCACTGACTTGGAGGATGTTGCCAGACAGAGTGAAGTCAGGGAAAGATAATTTAGTGTCCTCTTTGCTCCTGATAATCATGATGATACTTTTTATTGCATTATATTTGATGTCAAAGTCCAGTCCATACTGCGAGCAAACTCTTAACAGTTGCTGCAGACCAGCACTATATGGACAAAATATAACAAGATCATCAGCATACATCAGGTGGTTGATGGTTCTATTACCAACCCAACAACCAGTCCTACATTGATTCAGCAGTTTAGATAAATCATCCATATACACGTTAAAAAAGCAAGGAGACAAAATGCTGCCTTGTCGCACACCATTACTCACATAAAAAGACGATGAAACAGATTTTCCCCATTTTACACACATGGACTGGTGAGTATACCATACAAAAACATGCATGTTAGGCTGATTGGTAACTCTAAATTGTCCCTAGGTGTGAGTGAGACAGGTCCCTCTTGTAAATGAGTCCCCGTGGCTCAACGAGGCTAGCCTGTATAAATAAAGGTTGAATGAATGAATGAATACCAATACACCAAGATTCTTAAAAGATATTTTGGTACTCCTCTTTCATGCAATTTATGAAACAATTTCCCATGGTTTACATAATCAAACGCTTTTGAAGCATCTATAAAACACGTAAAAATTGTGGTATTATGCCTATTGTATAGATCCAAGATCTCCTTGAGAGCAAAAATGCACATATCAGTGCCAAGGTTGAAGCCAAACTGATTATCGGATGTCAGGAGAAACTTCTCCATTCTGTTTAACATAGCTCTCTCCAAGACCTTTGATAAAATACTGGCTAGAGCTATAGGTCGATAGTTGTCTTTGCTATTTATCTTACCAGCCTTATTCTTAACAATAGGCACTAAAATCACAGACAGTATAGAATCTGGTAAAATGCCATGAATTAAAAACCCAGTAAAACAAATGGCAAGCAAGGGAAAAAGTTTCCTGCTTGCAAATTTTAAGTGCTCTGCGGATATCTTATCCGCGCCACATGCCTTATTATTTTTCAGCTTCATAACAATATCCACAACTTCTTGTGCAGAAATAGTAACATCTTCATGTTTGTCTATGTCGTTCAACACAAAGGGATTACTTTTATTACGGTTAAACAGTTCATGATAGTGTTCCTTCCATAATTGCATAATTTCATCTGGTCCATTTGCACCATCAATGTTTGTTGGCAAGGAGGTTTTTACATTATTGACTCTTTTAATTTCTTTCCAGAATTCAGTAGGACTGTTATGTTGTAATTTCATTGCAAGTGACTCAGATTTAAGTGCGTTTTCATTCCTCTTAATAAATCGTAAAACATATTTAAAATTAGCATTTGTCCTCTTCTTAAAGTCAAATACTGGACCATGTGTAGGTTTGCCTGATTCAGCCCACAGTTTAAAAGCCCTTCTGGCTTCAGCATGAAGTTCTTTTGCATATTCATTCCACCCTGGCTTGGCTTGATGCTTTTTAGTTTTGTGCAAAGATCTACTTGAGATAAGAAGTGATTTTAACACTTCCTCATATAGTGAGCACAACTCTGTGCCATGTTGCGTATTTTTGCAGTTCATGTCCGAACATCTCACTGCACTTTTTGGCAAAACAATAGTATTCAGCAAGGTTTCAGACTGGGTGCAGTATAGATTCAGCTCCTGCTCAGTCAGATTGTCCCAATTTATTTTTCCTTCTCGCCTGTCATTGTTCTCAGGCAAAAGGGCTGGTAGATTACCCATATCTATAGACAAGGAGACAGGGATATGATCAGATGTTGCAAATTCATAATTAATCCTGATGGTCTTTAAAGAGGTATGTGCATCCTCCGTGCAGATACAGTGGTCCAACCACGAAGTTGTGTACCAAGCCTCACTAATGTAAGTGTAGCTATCTACAGGCAAGAGCACTTCACTGGATAGGATCAACTTATTGCTGGAACAAAATTGCTTTAAGTGATTGGCAAATAATGACTTACAATCTGTCACGTCAGCATTCATATCCCCCACAATAAAAAAACAAGTGGATGGATTGTCCTGAATAAATGACACAATATATGCCAGCCTATTAAGATATTCATCTTCATTCTCGGGGCTTTCATAAGGTGTATATATATTCAGTATAATGAACTTTTTATCCCTGAAGCTGAACTCTATTCCTATAGCCCAGTCAACATCCAGTCTAATTACTTTAATCAGCTGATCGTACCTTTTATGCCACAACACTGCCACGCCCCCAGAAATTCTGCCCCGCACTAACTTAGTGCTAAAGTCAGTGGTAGATTCACCTGCACCATAAAAGTCTTCATGCAGGGAGTTGAGTCTGTCCAGGTCCTGTTTAGATAAAAAAGTCTCTTGAACGCACAAAACATCACATTTTTTCAGAAGTTCATCCACCACAAGACAACGTGATTTATCCGCCTCTGTTTGGCCGACGCGCAACCCACGGACATTATACAGTATGACACAATATTAATGCTCATTTATGCTGTGGCAGTTTGATCCGTGCTAGGGCACGGCTGCTCTCCTGAAGCGTCAGGTGTAACCACAGGTGCAGAGCGTTGCAGCTCAGCCTCGCCCCCTGACACGAGTGTAACACGAGTGCAACAATAAAGGTGGGATGAAGAAAGAAAACGTAGATGGTTTTATAAAATTCAAAAGATGGTAGGAGAAAAAAGACCTGGAAGAAGAAATAAAAAAGAGGAAAGATCACTGAAGGAAATGAACTGTTGGATGGTCTAGATGGATATCAAATGTTTGGTCAGAATATATTTAACAAAAGAGGAGGTGGCTGAAGGGAACATGAAGGAGACCCTATATTGTGTCTTTAAACACATATAGTGCTACCCAGATGTAAAGGATTTTAACAGGGGTCAGTATTAAGCTGACCTCTTTATCCTTAATTAATTTACTTATTCAGATTGAATAGTAATTTCACGGATTCTTTTCTTTTTCAGTTTACCCAATATTTCTGTGATCTTTATGATGGATAAATAAATAAAGCCATTAAGTGACAGAGACGTTAACTTAGCTTGATATGTCAAAGACACTATCATTTATTTAAAATAAATCAACTAAATTAACACCATTACACTTGATTGACATGATTTCACTTTCTTTCAATTTAACACGTCAGCACACTTGAATTACAACACAACAGACCTAAATACAGGGTGTTAAACATATTTAGTCTGAGGGCTCTTTAGCTTAAATAGTTTCCAGCTTAGAATTGAGGGAGAGGAGATAGGAAGAAGATGGAGAGATGGTTTAAAGGAAATTATCGTGAGCATGTTACCAGAGTGACACTTCTCATCCGACTTCTGCTAAAACCCAGGTACGTTTGTAAACAGCTCTTTACCTTCGACGACGAGTCTGATAAGGAGACGACACCAGTCCTTCAGGTCCAGCACGTCCAAGCTGGTCCTTGTTTACGTTTTCAACGTCTCCTGGTTTCGCGTTGGTCATCAGAAAATATGTCAGCTACTGGCCTCTGACTTCAAGATAAACTTATTCCAGGAAGGAATAACAAAGTTTTGAGCTTACGCTCATTCGAAGTGGACTCATAACAGCAGGTTATCAGTCCTTAGCTGAAGACGAAGGTCGTTAGCTCTTGACCAAACGTACCCCAGCTCTTTGGGAAAGTTCACATCTCTTTGAAGCTCCCAGCAAACTCAACAGTTCCAGCAACAGCTTAGAACTTAAAGAAGGATCAAAGAGAAGAGTGAGGCTTGTCTCTTTTTCATTGGTCCGTGGACCAGTCGAGCAGTTCACTTGCTGTTATCACGACCCAAGGTTACAGCCCGAGCAGAGGGAAATTGTTTAGGAAAAAGACAGAGAAGCTGGAGTCGTTCTCATAAAACAACAGATTAACTGTCTTCTGCCTTTCTAAACAAAGCGGCCGGGTCTCTGTGACCCAAGACTTCAACTTTAACACAGCAGTGAACACAGTTTAACTCTTACAGAATAACACAGCTTAAAAGCACACATCATGAAAATGACAAAATGTTATTCTTTTGATTACATTAGAATAAAATTAAAGAAGCCAATAGTCTCTTTTGGTGACTATGTTCTCAGATTTCAACTAATGGAATAATTTGTAGTAAATGTCTTGCTTTACTGAGAGGTCAGTAAAGGTCATCTCTGGAACAGTTCAAAAATACACAGGTGTATCAAAGTGGACACGGTCATGCCCACTACATCTCCCCCCTTTTGGAAGTCATCGCCAGTCCTTGGGGATGAGGTCCAACACGAAAGGAAACCTTGAACTGTCTCTGATCTTGAAGTAATCCAGCAAGTGGAAAAGAAAAATCAAAAATTATAATCCCATAAAGTTTTTGGAAATTCCATACTGTTCGTAGGTAATCCCATTGCGGTAAGCTTTTAATCCCTTGGAAAACAAAGTCTTATAATCCACAGCGATAATTCCATATCGATTAGAGTTGGCGATTTCATCAGCAACAATTGTTTTTATAATCAGCATGTAGAGGGGATCCCTCGATTGACGCAGAGGAGGCGACCCTTGGATGGAGGTTGAAGACCAAGCGTTGGAGCTGCAGGTTCCCACATCAAAGGTTGTTGGCTGGTTGGCTTCCAGTCAGTGCCACTCTGGTTCTATGTGTCATGCAATTATGTGGTTTTTAGGTGGGCTTATGATTGGGATTTTACATTAGCCCTACCTATAT
>JBBPBX010102086.1:0-12090 GCA_038048925.1 Garcialebias charrua
TTTTGTGAATTTATATGTATATATTAAAATGTCTATCTTAAAAATATGATAATTATACATTTTTTTCAATTTACGCTGTACGTTATTTCCGAAGAGTTTATCAAACTGGTCCCCTTTGTCTGACTCAGTACCCACGAAGATAGCTCTCAGTTTCAAAAAGGTTGGTGACCCCCTGATCTAATCTGTCCCCCCTCTCCAACACTTTGTTGATGTTGTCTTTCAGGATAACTTTGACCTCGTTCACCTGACTCTGGACCTGGTCAAACTTACCAGATGAGCCCGAGGTGGTTGGCTGAGGGTTTGGGTCAGCCTTTGGGAAACAGAAGAGTTTTTGTCAGTTTTTTTGATGTCAGAGTTCAAGGCTTTGTCCACATGGGAACATTTTAAATTTTCCCCCTAAAACAATCATATTTGTTCTTTCTGAAAGTATCCTCATAGACACAGCATCACTTCTAGAAATGTCTTTGACATGAAAACAGTAAAAACAACCCAAAGTGATACTGTACCAGGCAGTGGTGTAGTCTGCGTGATACGTGGATATACGGAGTATACAAACTAGAAAACCTTAAGAATTTCAGTATACCCATTTAAAAGTGCCCAGTGATAATTGACATATCATTAAGCATGTGTCATTGATATGTTAAACAGCAGTTAAACTCTTCTGTAACAATCTATCTGTATGCAGAGCTTGTTTATTACATTCACTTATCCAGCATATTATTGTATAAATACTTACCTGTAATACTTGAACATGTTTTTTCTTTTATACTGTTTTATAAAATCTACATGTTTTTAATACAAAGCCAACTCGATGGTTTGCAAAATTTGTTGTACATTTGTTGTACAAATATAAGCATCAGAGAAATTGGAAATGTTAAATATGCTTAAAATATGCTCAAAAATCTAACTAAATTGACGATTACATTGTGTTTCTACTACAAAGTACTTTGGTTTCTAAGCACAGTACAAAAATGTAGACTACACCACTGGATCCATAAAACTATAAAAACAAGAATAAAATGGCAAATACAACAGCATAAACCAAATGAAAGATTCTGCTTTTGTCTTAATGCACTTTGTACAGTATTCCACATTTAAACACTGAAGAAATTATAAAATGTTGAAATTTTAATTGGAAAATTAATGTATAAACTGTTTTTATTATTTATTTACCCCAACCCAGTCTATTCAATATATTCACCAAGGATTACTGTAATCAGAAGTCAAAATAAAAATCAATTTTGAATAAACTAATAATCATAGTGAAAGAATACTGTTCTCTGATGTGCGCTGCAGTTTGATGAAATACACTTAAGGATTGTACAACATGACTCCATCAGAGCCAGACCTGACGGTCCATGAACGGAATATTAACTTTGACCAACCATGGATTACAAAAGGACTGAGAAATGCCTGCAAAAAAAAAGAACTACAGTACTTGTACAGTACTCATGTTTTTTGAGATCTAGAACACAAGAATCTGAAGCAAAGTATAAGAGGTATAAAAATAAGTTACGGTAGTAAGTATTATAAGAAAACGCAAAACGGAATATTACAGTTACTGGATAAAAGTAATGGTGATACTAAAGCAACTTGGAGAGTAATGAACAATATTTGAAGAATCATAAATCAAAGGCATTTCACAACATTTTGTGAATAATAATGAGGACATCTGTGACAAAAATGAAATTGTAAATGGTTTTAATCAATACTTTGTTAATGTGGGTCCAAGTCTTGCAGCCAAAATTCCAAAAGTAAATAAAGTGAATCACTCAATCATTAGCAATACTAACAGTATTCTTCTTAAGGAAACAAATAAAGATGAAATAATGAATGTTGTTAAAAAGAATTCTGATAGACGTTCTAAAGACTGTGTTGATATGGATATGAAATTTGTAAAAGATATGAGTCATGTCATTGAACCATTCACTTATATTTGTACAGTAATCTATCCTTTTCAACTGGAAAATTTCCAGATGATATGAAAGCGGCAAAGGTGATTCCTCTTTTTAAAGATGGTGATAAAAGCCTATTTAACAACTACAGACCATGCAATATCCTTACTACCACAGTTTTCAGAAATCTTAGAAAAATTATTTGTAATTAGATTAGACAAATTAATTGATAAACATAACATTTTAAGTAACAGTGTGGTTTCAGAGCAAAGACTTCTACGTCAAATGCTATAATCGAATTAGTTGAACAAATTACTACAGCTGTTGATCAAAAAAAATTGTCTTGGGATTTTTGTTGATCTGAAAAAGGCCTTTGATAATGTGGATCATACCATTCTTATCGACAAATTGAGTAAATATGGTCTGAGAGGACCAGCATTGCAGTGGGTAACTATCTCAGTAACAGGAAACAATTTGTACAAATAAATGATGCAAGATCCAACCTCTGTAATATTACATGTGGGGTCCCTCAGGGCTCTATCATTGGACCCAAGTTATTTATTCTGTATGTTAATGACTTGGTCATGGTGTCAGTACTTCTCAAATGTATCCTTTTTGCTGATGATACAACTTTTTTTTGTTTTGGTCATGATATTACACAGATCTTTGAGTTTATGAAGATAGAATTAGCAAAAATACAAAATTGGTTTAATCTAAATAAATTGTCATTTAATTTAGATAAAACTAAATATATGATATTTGGTTTAAAAAACTGTTGATATTCCATTTATGATTGATGGTGTTGAGGTCTGCCGTGTTAGTGAAGTGAAATTTCTGGGTGTCATTGACGACAAACTGACTTGGAAACATCACATAAATTCAGTAAAAACAAGGGTAGCGAGATCCATTGCTGTTCTATACAAAGTCAGGAACCTGTTAAATGATAAAGCTCTGTACTTGTTGTACAACATAATTGTTGTTCCACACATGATTTATTGTATTGACATCTGGGGTAAAACATGTAAAACTTTAAGGGAACCTGTTTTTTTGTTACAGAAAAGAGCTATAAGAATAATTACCAGAAAAAGTTATTGTCACCCATCTAGCACACTGTTTCACCAATTGAAGTTGTTAAAATTCAGTGACTTTGTGGATTACAATATTCTGTCAGTCATGTTTAGAGCTCATAAAGAAGAATTACCATTTAATATCCAAATGCTTTTTGTTAAACGTCAAAGCTGTTACAATCTAAAGGGAGAAGACATTTTTGTTAAACCTAAATATAGAACCAGTTCGAGGGGTCGGTCAACCTCCATTCAGGGAATTGGTTTGTGGAATGTTTTGGATACTGAAATTTAAAATGCAGCTTCATAATTTATATTTAAGAAATTAATCAAAATTATTACAGGGATGTATATAAATTGGTTTTTTGTGTGTTATTTTGTAATTTTATGATTATGAGTTATTTTTATTATGTTATTTGTTGATGATTTTTTGTTTGAATTGACTGGTAGTAAAAGGGGGCAGATATAAGATTTTCTCTTCAGTCTGCCACCCTTCATTTTATTTCTTAATATTGTATAGTTACATTTGTGATTGTTTTTTGTGTGTGTTATATTTTAAAATGAATAAATTTAAGAAAAAAATAAACCAGAGGCATGCAGACGATGAGCTTGGTTAAAATAAAACTTGTTTTATTAAAATATGAAAAAGGGCTAACGTTCCAGCCACAAAAGCACAGGGGAGCACAAAAGGGAGGAACGAGACATCTGACAGGTAGTCAAGAAAGTGAAGCCCTGTTACAGTGGTGACCAGACTTGACGTAGAATAAGGGAAAGTGGAACATGGCAGGTGGTAAGTTGACTGGGGAGGCTGGCTGAGGGTGAAAATGATTTCAACCTGGAGAGACTCACAAAACAAGAGAGAATAATACAATTAAAAGGTTTTATTATAATAATAATCATTTTATTTAAAAGCGCCTTTCAGGACACCCAAGGACACTTAACAAACCAATACAGTTCAAACATTATCAGTGACAAATTGAAATATAAAATACATAAAGATTATAAAATGCAAAATAATAAAAATACATTTAGTAAAGTTAATGATAAGCTAGTCTAAAGAGATGTGTTTTCAGGGCTGTCTTGAACAGAGAAAGGGAGGTGGTGTTTCGAAGGTCTGGCGGTAGAGCGTTCCAGAGGTGAGGGGCAGAGCAGGTGAAGGCCCTGCTCCCCATGGTGGAGAGGCGGGCAGAGGGTACATGGAGATGTAGCGAAGAGGAGGATCTGAGAGAGCGTGATGGGATGGAGATTTGTAGGAGGTCAGATAGATAAGGAGGGGCAAGGTTGTGGATAGATTTGAACGTGAGAAGTAGAATTTTGAAGATGATGCGTGATTTAACCGGGAGCCAGTGGAGCTGCTGCAGGACAGGAGTGATGTGGTTATAGTAGGAGGTTTGAGTGATGACACGGGCAGCTGAGTTCTGGACCATCTGTAACTTGTGGAGAGATTTGTTGGGGAGGCCGTAGAGAAGGGAGTTGCAGTAATCGATACGGGAAGTCACAAGACTGTGCACCAGGATGGCTGTGGAGCGGGGTGTGAGAGAAGGACGGAGACGGTTAATATTACGGAGGTGGAAATAGGCAGACCGAGTAACATTGTTGATGTGTGAAGTGAAGGAGAGAGTGGTGTCGAGGATGACACGAGACTCTTGACCTGAGGGGAGGGGGATAGCAGAGAGTTGTTAAGGGGGACGAGAAGATGTTCTGATTTTGAAATAGAGTTTTTGGTACCAACAAGAATGATTTCTGTTTTGTTACTGTTTAGTTGAAGGAAATTGTTAGAAAACCAGTGATTTAGCTCATTGAGACAGTCTGTGAGGATCCATCCTTCGGTTCAAACAGTCTTATACTGTCATCCAATGGTCAAACAAAGGTACTACACTCCAAACAAATAAAAAATGTCTTCTTAAATTTGACAATAATGACTAATTAATGTCAAATTTCAAACAATTTTATCATTTATCATCGCAATAATTTCTGAGACAGTTAATCACACAGCAAAGTTTGTTTTCGTGACAGGCCTACTGAAACAACAAATTTAGTGAAATTATTATTATAAGATATTGCTAAGAAAAGTCTAATGTTGTTTCATTCTTTGATGGTGCCATGAAATGTCTTTCAGGTTTGTGTTTTATAAATAATTCACATTGTTGCCCTTTGTGTAATGATCCAGGAGTGAAGAGTCATTTTTGTGACAAATGTGGCAAATCATTTGCGAGGAAGGACATGCTGAAGGAGCACCTCAGAGTTCACGAAGACAACCGTGACTACCTGTGTGCAGAGTGTGGCAAAGGTCAGGTTGTCCGTGCTGCGTCACGTGACCGCTTCGACGCTGAGCGGTTGTTTCATGATGATTCTTTGTGCAGGCATGAAAACCAAACATGCTCTGAGGCACCACATGAAGCTTCACAAGGGCATCAAAGAATACGAGTGTAAGGAATGTAATCGCAAGTTTGCCCAAAAAGTCAACATGCTGAAACACTACAAGAGACACACAGGTGAGTGAAGGTTTGTGTTGCAGCCTAATCAAACATGTAGGGACACCAAGCGTTGTGGTAAGAAGACGTGATCGTCTTTGAGCTCACTGCACAGGAAGTCACTGTTTTCACCTGTTTCTATCGTCCCACCATGTCTGCAGGTATAAAGGACTTCATGTGTGAGCTGTGTGGAAAGACTTTTAGTGAGAGAACGACTTTAGAGACGCACAAACTCATCCACACAGGTAAGCTCCGGTCCAGAAGTGTGATTTGATGATGGAATGACAGAACTGTGGATAATCATTTCAAGCTGAGCAGTAAAGTGATTTGTGTTCTGCAGAAGTATTCAAACAGATGAGGAGTGAGGCTGAAGTTTCCCCTGCACATTAAAAACATTGCACCTGAAAGCACACACAAGTATTATACTATTGAATACAGGTAGTCCCTGACTTAAGACGGAGTTCCGTTCCTATGCTGCATCGTAACCTGAATTTCGATGCAAGTCGGAACATAAGTAAATACTTCACCTTATACGTGCAGTACTTTATTTTACCAAGCACTTAGCCTATCCTAACACAGTACCGGGTACTCTACATAATTATCAAAACACACATACATTTGGGAGCCATAATGAAGGGAAAAAAGAGTTAAAGCTGCTATATGTAACTTTTCTAACAATATATTTTTAACATATTTCTTCACTCTGTCACTAGATTGATGTTAGAGAGGTAATCTCTGAAAAAACAAAAAAAAATATTGTCCCCTTGCTTCTCCAGGTGGTAAATAAGCATTTCTAAAAAGAAAAAGTGACCCGCCATTTTCCAGCCAATAAAAACAAAGTTTGTAACCAGCCAATAAAAACCGAGCTTGAATTTGAATCAGCCAATAAAAACCGAGCTTGAATTTGAATCAGCCAATAAAAACAGAGCTTGAATTTGAATTTTAACAGACCACAAGGGGGCAGAGCCATATATGGCTCTGAGGGGGAGGGATCAGAATGCTTTGCTTGTTGAAATTTTTTCTAAGTGCTGCAGTTCTACAGAAACTGCAGACTGAACCTTTAATAACCTACTGGTATGTTGGCGAAGCCGTTCCTCCGTCCCTCTTCCGTATTCTGTATTACATTTACGTCGTAAAACCGCCACCCATAAAACAGCTGTTTTTCCACAGCTGCTGCCTGTTTCTGCCGGTCCAGCTTGGTCCAACAAGTTTTGTTTTTTGAATGTCCAGAGGACCAGACTTAGCTTTTTTTAGAGAGTACAGGCAGCTGTAGCCTCCGCAGCTAGTGAAACCGGAAACTGCGTAACTCGGCTTTTCAAAATAAATTTTTCAAAATATATTTTTTTAATGGGAGGTGCGTCGTAACCGGGAAACGTCGTAAGTCGAGGACGTCGTAACCCGAGGACTACCTGTAAATGATTTGGTGGGAGTGGTGGCGCAGAGGTTAGAGAAGGTGGGCCTGTGATAGGAAGATCACCGGTTCAACTCCTGTACCAACAACATCAAAATGTGGGTGGGAAAGGTGAAGCACCCACACCTGCCTCCACCCTCATTTGCCCCACTCTGGGCCCTTGAGCAAGGCTCTTAACTCCCACCATCTGCTCCCCCTGGTGCCCTAGATGGCAGCTCTGCTCCACACAGAGGGCTGTGGTCGTGTCAGGAAGGACATCCAGCGTAAAACTAACTGCCCAATCTTCGTACGACTTCTTTCGATGTGGAGACCCCTGAAGAAGGGAGCAGCCGAAAGAAGAAGAAAAAAATCTATTGAGTAAAACGAGTGTAACTTCAGCCACGGTAAACTGCAGCTAACAAAGGTAGCTTTTAGTTTGCCGACCCAGTATATCAGCAGAAGGTTGTCTTGGACCTAAATGTATTTTTCTACGTTCTCCATTTTAAATGTAATGTTTTCTACTCTTGACCTTTCAGCTAACAGGACAAATGCTAGCTGCTGTAACGTGACCTTCTCAGGGCACTCGGTGTGTTCACCTGTCAGAGGTTTTAGTCGTGTACGTTTGCACAGTTCCTGTACTCACTACTGAAAACTACCGTAGACAGATGTTTGTGTTCTTACCATCGTCCTGTTCAGCAGGTGTGAACGGTGGTTGTGCAGCAGAATACAGCAGCTCTGTGTTTTACTGCTGCACACTCTAAATTCCTCTGTCCAGTACGAACACTCAGGGATAGAAGATAAATAAGTTTTTTCTCAGAAGGAGCTCCAGCTCCTCCAGGTCCAGCTGCAGGACAGAGTCTCCTGAAAGCTGCACAAACAACAGAGCAGTGAAGACGTGGTGGGCTTCACCCATCACTTTGTCTTTATAACACTAAACTGAGTGTTGCGTAAACTTTTCATCACCCCAGCTACAAGGTCAAGGTCAACTCTTATACAAGTTCTTTCCTTGTCGTGGTCATTTCTATAGGTTGCTGTATTGAATTAACAATAATAATAATATCTTGTTGATGGGTGTTTGTTTGGTTTGCGGTACTCTTGTTGTTTTGTTTTTAAGGATCTTCTTTTTTCGAGACCTTTTCTTTTTGCAAAGTATTGCACAATGACAATAAAGACACTCTGACTATCCATCCAGTCTTAAAGTTGATCAGATCTGTTGCAGCTTGGTGCAAACTTTACTATGAATAAATCATAATTTCATAATTTTTCCACTGTGGTATGTATAATGATCACTTCCTTCTTTTTTAAGTTTATTTAAATAAACTGTGTGGGTAATTACATCCATCATCTTCCACTTGTTCTGAAGTCTGGTCTCAGGGCAGCAGCTTGAGCAGGGAGGTCCAGACCTCTTCCTAAACTCTCCTCTTCCAGCTCTTCTGGGAGGACTCCAAGGTGTTCCCAGGTCAACTGAGAGACATAGAAGGGGACAGCCTCCAGGTTCAACTGTCCCCCTCTTACAATGCTGTTATTGCTAGTATCACTCAGCCCTCTGTGAATAGCAAACAACCATCAGGGTGCTAACGATCCATCGTTAGGCTGATGGTCCTCCTTGATCATGTGAGCAGCTGGTTTCGGCTGTCATCAGCCAACTGGTTGATCCACTGTGAGAGGGTGCTATTTATAAGACTGAGCTGAATACAGCAGCTCAGACTGAGGAAGTATTTCGGACGAAAGAGGAAAAAGACGAAACGTTTCTACATGTTTTTTTGTTTTGTTTTGTTTTTTTGAATGTCCAGAGGACCAGACTTAGCTTTTTTAGATCATTTTAACCTCCTGATCTCATTCTTTCAGTCACTACCCAGAGCTCTTAACTATATAATTATTACATATTTAGTTTATTGTTTTACCATCTTGCTCACATACAGGTGCATCTCAAAATATTTAAACAGCTCCAAAAGTTTATTTTTCTTTCTAAACCTGTAACTTGTATATTAAATACAACACATTGGTATAGATTTCAGTTTTGTTTTTTGTTAATTCTGATGACTGATTATGAGAATCTCTGGGGTTTAAGTCCAGAGGAAGATGAGACAGCAGTCGAGCTGAAGGACACCATCAGAGCTTCCAGAAGCCCCTCAGGTCCACAGACTGATGACCTCCATGTCCCAACACACAGGCCTTTAAAAACTTTAATAAGTTTTAACTGGTGTTCTTCTAAACTTCTGAGACAATCCATAATCAAAATACACAGAAACAAAGCAGAAATGATCTATACAGTACTGTACATCATACGAGTTGCACTGTTTAAATTCAATAAAGTACATTAACTTTTCTATGATATTGTAATTTACTGAGGTCCACCTGGGGGTGGGCGGGGGTCTGGCTGGGACTCCATCATGCAGAAGCCTTAACGACCTGTTGCCTGTTGTTTGTTTGTTTGTACGGCACTTTGGTTGGCCTTGTTGCTGTTTTAAGTGCTCTATAAATAAATCTGTATGGTTTGTGTTTTGGTTGCAGTGGGTAAGACGTGGGTGTGCACAACATGTGATAAGAAGTACCTAACAGAGTACATGCTGCAGAAACACATCCACCTGACCCATGAGAAGGTGGAAGCCCAGTCCTGTCACCTCTGTGGGACCAAGGTGTCAACCCGCGCCTCCATGAACCGCCACCTGCGACGCAAACACCCAGACGTGAGTGTGTGGACGTGCGTGCACGCCCCGTCAGGCCTGACGTGTCCTGGAGGAGGACTTGAACTGACGGCGCTCTGCTTTGTGCCTGCAGGTGGCTGTAGTCCGGGTGGAGGAGTTCGATGAGCTTCAGGAGGACGCCACGCTCAATGACTCGTCTATCAGTATTGTTCAGGTCAGCTTCTCAAGGTCATGGTTTGTCACACTTTGAAACTCAGTGGAGGAGATTATGGGTCCGTTTGAAGGAATAGTTCAGACATTTTGAAGTGGAGATCTATTGAATGGTTGGGAACAAAAAATATTTGACCTGACAGCTCTTTAAATGAGGAATTTATTCTATTTTTGGGGTGGCTGTGGCTGAGTGGTTAGAGCAGTCGTCCTCCAATGGGAGAGTCTGGGGTTCGATTCCACCAGCAGTCACATGCTGACGTGTCGCTGGGCAAGACACTGAACCCCTCATGGCCTCTGATGCGTGTCCCATCAGTGTATGAATGTGATAAAGAACTGATTATTCTCTACAGATTCAGATTATCTTTGTAGAGGTGTAGTAGAGTGATGTATGAATGTGTGTGTAGTAGAGTGATGTATGAATGTGTGTGTAGTAGAGTGATGTATGAATGTGTGTGTAGTAGAGTGATGTATGAATGTGTGTGTAGTAGAGTGATGTATGAATGTGTGTGTAGTAGAGTGATGTATGAATGTGTGTGTAGTAGAGTGATGTATGAATGTGTGTGTAGTAGAGTGATGTATGAATGTGTGTGTAGTAGAGTGATGTATGAATGTGTGTGTAGTAGAGTGATGTATGAATGTGTGTGTAGTAGAGTGATGTATGAATGTGTGTGTAGTAGAGTGATGTATGAATGTGTGTGTAGTAGAGTGATGTATGAATGTGTGTGTAGTAGAGTGATGTATGAATGTGTGTGTAGTAGAGTGATGTATGAATGTGTGTGTAGTAGAGTGATGTATGAATGTGTGTGTAGTAGAGTGATGTATGAATGTGTGTGTAGTAGAGTGATGTATGAATGTGTGTGTAGTAGAGTGATGTATGATTGTGTAAGAATTATGAGGAGGTCAATATTAATACTGACCTCTTTATCCTTAATTAATTTACTTATTCAGATTGAATAGTAAATGTTCACGGATTCTGTTCTTTTTCAGTTTACCCAATATTTCTGTGATCTTTATGATGGATAAATACACAAAGCCATTAAGTGACAAAGACGTTAACTTAGTTTGATATGTCAAAGAGACACTATCATTTATTTAAAATAAATCAACTAAATTAACACCATTACACTTGATTGACATGATTTCACTTTCTTTCAAATTAATACGTCAGCACACTTAAATTTAACACAACAGACATAAATATTAGATGTTAAGCATATTTAGTCTGTGGGCTCTTTAACTTAAAAAATATAGTTTCCAGCTTAGGTTGAGAGGGAAAAGAAATAGGAGGAAAGATTTATGGAGGAAGAAAAGTTAAGAGTCAGGGAGTTATCTTGATGTGTTTTAACCAGAAACATGGCAGTTCTCCGGCCGATTAAAGCTACACGTTGGTACCCTTGGCAAAGCATTTGACGACTTGTTACCTCGTGAAGATGGTCAGTCTCCCTCGGTCCAGTTTGGTCAGTTCGTTTACCATTCTCAGCGTCTCCAGACGTGCGCCTTGACTCGAACCGAAAGTAACGGCAGCTCCTGGTGGTGTTTCCAAGATAAGACGTTCCTTAAAGGAATGTCAATAAAAGAGAGCTTTTCACGGCTTGAAATAGATTTATAACAGGCATGTTATAAATCTTTTAACTGAATGACGTGTCCTTAGCGTGTGACTAGACGATCATCAGTTCTTTGGAGAAGACCATAGTTTGAGGCTTACTCCAGCAGACTTCCAAGAGAAAGTAAGATGTGAAGGTTTTAACTGAGACGTGACCCAGAAAATGTGTTCTTTCTGATTGGCCGAATGGCATCATAAGTTGATGTGAGGATGACATCAACATGTTGAAAGGGGGTCAAAAGATTAGTTTGTCAGAAAGATAAAGTGTTAGTTTCAGATGTCAGCATTTTATCATAAAACTGATTCCTTTGCTTTAACACTTTAACAAAATACTGTTGGTTTGATTAAAACAACGTCATTAAGCATCACATATGGGACCTATTAATGATAATAGCTTGATTATTAAATAGGACAAAAACAAAAGTCTTTGGGTGTCTAGATTGTCCTGAGCTCAAGCTAAAATGAATGAGATAAAGTGTTCCTTTTATCTTCACATGCAAGTTCGAGAGGAGAGGAGAAATCCTCCATGTACAACATTTTGAATTAAGCAGAGTATTTGATTTATCTGACATTAAAATGTACTGATGCTCTTACAAATAAAATTATTCATTTGATAACATTTGAATTAACAAAATTAAAAGAAGTCTCTGTGACCCGAGATTGCACCTTTGACACAGCAGTGAAACACAGTTTAACTCTCACAGAATAACACAGCTTAAAAGCACACATCATGAAAATGACAAAAGTTATTCTTTTGATCACATCAGCCTAAAATCAAAGATAGAAATAGTCTCTTATTGGTGACT